>JARJDT010021657.1:0-13288 GCA_030264655.1 Leptusa sp. GC000079 | reverse complement strand
TCTAAATACAAATTAATTTGATTTTTTAAGCTTATTTTGATTATTGCAATGTATTCAATTTAATTACTGTTCCAACGCTTTTATTATTCATTTACATTTTACAGTTAATCCGTTAACTAGCGGTTTTATGCATTGAAAAGGGAATGACAACCCTTTAGATTACGACCAAATTATTAATACGTTTGATACTTAAAACCAAGAAAAGTTCAAATTTAAAATTTTAAGTTACTATTGTCTATTATTTTTGGTTTTTTTATTCCTACTTTGCTTATTTTTGAATTAAAGGAGTATAGGGGGCCCAAAATTGAGTTTGCCTTGGGCCTCAACAACCCATAACGCGCTACGGTTTATATCCTTAATTAATGAGTATTAAATTGGACGTATGCTACATGCAACATGTTTTTCTTTGTCAATCAATTCAACTAACTATAAAATTACAAATTGCAGTCATTTTGATTTAACTTTATCAATTTAATTCGCTCAAATGTTCCAAGTTGAAAATGTGAAAAATAAGGAATCGTTGATGCTGCGTTATAATATTCAAGGCACGTAGAAACCTGTAGCGTAGAGAAGACTGAAGACCGGATTGCTCCTTATTTTGTTCTCTCTGTTGGTTTTTCTTTATTTTTTGGGTTGCCTGTAGCCTTGTGCTTGCGTAGTAGATAGGTATAGTCGTTCAAGTGCAAGATGAAAACTTTGTATCGGCTAGAAGTAATAATTCGTAAGAAATTACGCTTTGAAGTTTAAGCATTTCAAAGCCCTTGCTTGATGCGCGCACATCACGTTAATGTTACGCGCGCACGAACTGCAAAGAAAAACACAAACGACGAGAACGTAAAAACTGAACCATCAGCAGATACATGAAAATATTCCTTATAAATAAAATATGTGTATTCGTTAAGAGTTGGGAAAAGCCATCAAAGAATTCGCCCATGGATTTTTCTATCTGTTGGCTGCGAAAGTGCAGTCGGCTTCGTGTTGAGACATTGGGGGAATATTTATACAAAGTGTACCTTTATTTTAACATTCAGAAACTTTTGTATATTTCTGTAACCGGCGAAATAAGTGTAAAAGTACAATATATCAGGATCTGCATTCGACACCAACACTAACGGCGTGCAATCAGAAAGTTTGTTAGAAAGAAAAATGGCTTTCCCATAAGTGAAAATCTAATATTCAATATTCAGTCCCATAATCAATAACTGTTTATCTGAAAGTTGCAAAGTTAGTTTACGTCAAAAGCAACTAATTACGTAAAATTATAAATTATCGAAAATTCAGGCTTGCAAATTTCGACAAACTTTCCAACAGACCCCAACATGGTCCAGCAACTTCATCCACCCAAAACAGCAAACAGAAATCCCCAATAAGGTGTGCACGACAGTTTTCCTACATCCCCGCATCCTGACCAAAGACTAGTTGGTAAATTATTGACATGGAAAACTTCCAGTTTTAGGTCTCTAGGTGGGTGTAGGAAAACCACAACTGCAAATCGTAAAGTATTCCTCTTAAAATACTCTATCAATATTGTCATTCAACACATCGCCAAAAACCGGAAGAGAAAACAACAAAAATGAGCACTTTATCGATTTGGAAAGTTTATCAGCAGCGACATTTCATTAATGAAAAATGTTGAGCTTGAGGGTTTGTGAAGTGAAATAATTTCAAGGCGACATACCGACTTTTCCGCTTTATGGCAACAGCAACGCCACACGCATGTGTTGTGTTTCGTCGAATTCATGCGGCGATATTCAATTTCCGCAGTCGACATATCGTAAATATCGTGCGCTTCCGTTGTTGTTACGTTGTTCGGTTTCGCGATTCGAATTGAAACAGATGTGTCCTTCTTACTTACTTACTTTCCCGATGACGCTCATGGAAATTTCCGGAAGAGAGTGCTGAAGGAGCGCCTTTTATGACTTACATCCTTGGCAGCATAATAAAAATCAAGTCCGTGCTTGAACTAAACTAAAGCAGACGAGCTTTGGGCAGACGATTATGTAAATCATAAAATTATATAAAGTAATTCCCGGGGTTTCCGGTTTTTTCATATTCCTCTCATCTCGACCATAAAGTGGATTATAATGGAGAGCGTTGTCGGCGTCGGTTAAACGGCCGAAATTTGCTTGTACTTAACGCCCGAAAAAAAGAATAGAATTAATGAAAAGGAAACATTGGTGAAATTCCATTAAAACTGCTCCTACAGTTCGACTGGTCGCATAATTGAACCCGTAAAATTCGACGTCGTTTGAGTTAGTGTGCATCGTTAAATCGAGCGAGCGATTAACGTAAAAATTCTTTAAGAACGAATAGCGAATGAGGAAGAAACGTGCAAACGTTTGAGAAACTGCCACAACGACAAAAAGAAACACTAACGCATTCGGCGCATTCGTTTAGTGCTTTTTTCGTCCATTTTATTAAGGAAGATATGGAGCGTCCACATTCGTACACGTTTGCGCCAGATTTGAAATTCTATTCGCCCGCAAAACACGTAATCAAAGTAATGTTTTTTCTTTCTCGTTTACACATTTGCATTTCTGTTGATGGTCGCTTGCGCTCAATTTGCACTCGCAGTATTTTCGTGAAACTGGCATCAGTTTCGTGTTGAGTTGGGAGAACTAGAAAATTCGTCGGGCGTCACAGCTTTTTTTATTATTTTTACTCAAAGAACTGGGCGTTAAAAGTGGAAACTAATGACGCGGAAAATGGAATCACCTTCGAATCCATTTGTTCCCTGGGCCACGGAATCACGATATGTGTGCGCACTAGATTTTTCTTCGCCTTGGAATTTCGCCGAGCAATGGCAACAGCCGTGCGAAAGGAAATTGCCGAAATAGACCATTTGTATATTTGACTTTTATCCCATTCGTATTCACGCTGTGAGTGTAACTGTTGCAATATTCACATCAGTTTAATGTGAGCACCTTTTACCTCTTCTGTTGGCATTGCCTATAGGTGAGTGGGCATCATGGAACATTAACATTAAGACACATTAAAAGAACGACACAAGCGGCGACTCGTTAACTGGTTTGTTAATCAGATGTATGCGAGAAGTGGGAATTGTGTGTAAACTGAAAACGGCTTATAAAGTCGCCCCCTTAACAAACTTGAATTAAAAAAGTTTTTCATGTAATCTGCGTACAATCTGATTAGATTGTTTTATAGAAGTGCACCAAGAGCATCACAACCGGACAGAGAAATGCTCTTCAACTTGTATTCATACTGACAGTCACAACAAATCCTTACAATCACATTATCCTGTTTCCCTCTTCCGAAATGAACAAAAAAGAAACAATTTGAAGAAACAAAAATAATTTCAACTTGTCAAAATTTGCGAAATTTAAACGACAAAGTTTATGTGAGAAAAAATGTCAGGATAATGTAGGATAATTACAGTTTTTAGCAGCCTGTATTCACTGGCGACTCTCGCCAGTCGTTCGCTTCAAGCACAAAGTAGAAAAGCATTTAATACGATTAAAGAACAACTTTTCAACTTAACGTTTTGTGACGATGCAGTCAGTCGACAGTGCACAAGCTATACATTAAACAAGCATCGCGAAAACGGCCTTTCACGCCGTCGATAAATCGATGATGCTCACGGCGGCTGATGGACGCACAAATCCGGGCGCAACTTTTATTTTTGCCGTTTTGCCCCAAACCTCGCCGAAATCTTTTAAATCTTAAACATCCAACACCTAAAGCGCTCCCTCGTTGCGGTTATGCGAGAGGGCAAATCTCTAAAATGGTCTTCGAGGCGAGTTAATCAAGCCACGGATTTTGGATCAACTTCCTAAAGCTTTCACTTTGGTTGGGCTTCACTTATTCCATCAACACATGAACTCTGTTCCAATTTTAGAATACGATTACAAAAACAAAGGGACCAAATTCAAACAAGAAACAATAAAGTTTATTTATATTGAATTAGTAATGAAAAACAATTAATCAGTTAACATTTTTGTTTTTATGGGATTGGATCTTGTGGTTTAGTGCATTCAAAAGTTCATACTCTTTGCCAAACACTCCGCCAAAGTCGTCAGTGTCAAGAGTCCATACCATGAGTCCTCCAAGTCCTTTTTCCAAAGCAAAATCAATCTTCTTACTATATGTGTTGATATTGTCATAAGAAAACCAGTCGTTTTTGTAGTAAGCATAACAATTGCCATCTTTTTCTACTTGTTCATACAAGCCGGTTTCCAATAATTTTTTCAGCTGCAAACAATCATTAGTCATTAGAGAAAATTATATGCGATTGTCGATTAATTGATTACGAGAGTAATAAGATACATACTTCATAATAACTTAAAAATCCGTTTTCTCCAGTATAAATGCCACTTCTTCCGATCCCATTTGTAGCAGCCCCGATGCCATGCTCCTTGTCATAAGCAAGTGTGAAAGTCCTCGCGTATGTTGGTAATCCTAGAATCAACTTTTCTTTATCGATACCATTTGCCAACCAGTAGTCAACACTCTTCTCGAGTTCTGACAAGGGTGCATTCAGCCCCGTGTGCGGTGACAGTGTCCCAGTGTAATCGTAAGCCATTATCGATACATGGCTGACATATCTGCAAACACATTGTTTAGTTTTTGTTCAATCGTTTGTGTAAATCTAGCACTTGTTGATTTCAGGAACTTTGTATCCCATTTCTATCACACTCTTGGTAATGGGCGCAGCGAGACTCACTTCTAGATTCCACTTGCTTAATCGCTCGTGTAATAATTTCAATAGTTCGACAAAGTTGTCGGCGTCTTCGGCGATGCCTCCGCGTTGCGTTGGATATTCCCAATCCACATCGATTCCGTCAAAACCATAAGCTACAAGATAGCGGAGGACGCCTTCAACGAAATCTTTGCGTGACCATTCCTCTGACACCATCTACAAACTTTTTTAAATATTTTCCAACAAAAGATTTTTATCTGTTTTTGTTAAACTTACTATTGAATATTTTCTTGAGCCTTCGTTCCATCCACCTATGGCAAGGATTATTTTAACGCATTCATTTTGGGCTTTAATTTGTGTGAGGTTCGCGAAAGCACCGATTACTTCTGCGGATCCAAAATCAACATTTGGATCAATTGAAACAATCTTCAAGTTGTTATCCAGGCCAGCAAATGCATATACAATATGCGTGCAGAGAGATGCATTGATGTTTTCGGTGGTGAACTGACCAATGTCAGGACGATAATAAGCCCAACTTGAATAGTAACAAACTATTTTGGGTCCAACTGGTTTTTAAAATTTTTATTTCAATTAAATATATTCAGCTATATTTGGAGTTATTAAAAATTACCTGGACATTCGGCCAGAATTAAATGACCTGCTAGGAGGGCAACAGCCAAAATGCTTAGTTCACGTAACATGTTCAAACTCTTCGCTTGTCAAAAATGTTTTAATCTAAATTTATAGAATACCGTAAATAAATATTATAAGATTACAGTAATCACAGTATTCGCGAAGGAAGGATACGAATTCAATTGAATTATTAGATTAGATAAATTTTATTGGCGAACAATAGATTTGTTGTCATTGTGATTAACGATTAACTTAATTCCATGGAATTAAAATTAAATTATCAATAGTACAAACTTACAAAATTGCGTGAGTTTAGAGTCAAAACTGTAAAAAAATTAATGGGTTTCCTTGCCCTGGTTTTCAAGACTCCTAGTATTTGCACAAAAAACAAAAATCCTGCTCTTGGAATATTCATAAGAGGATTCTCACGTTGTTGTCGCCGCAAGACGAGAGGTTTACGTTTACGTTTCGTATTCAATGATAAATTGTTTGCAATAGGTGTCGACGTGCAGAGTGTCGTCTTATAACAGGCGAACGGAGGAGAGAGACGGTTAAAACCAAACGTAAATATTTATTCGTACTTGTATAAACTGGTATCAAAACTCCTCGCCTCCAACTGTTTATCCACCCAATCCCTATAAAGCGCGACATTGGCGTACACACCTGGCGTATTCGTTTCGCCACAACCGATGCCCCAGGAGACGATCCCCATCTGCACCCAGCGCGGCGGCTGTTCGCCAATGTTGGCAGGAGCGGGACAAACAAGCGGACTGCCGCCGTCGCCCTTGCACGTATCCTTGTTAGCTTCGCCGCCGGCACAAATGAAACTTTTATCGAGATGATAAAATTTTCCTAATCGAGTCGACCGCAGCGCTGCGAGGCACGCGTCCCGCGGGACGATGGGCAGTTCGACTTTTTTCAATATTGAGGAATGTTTGCCTTTTTTGAACGCGTCCTTGCCCCAGCCGCTAGCGATACAGCGCGCCGCATCGATGCGTAATCCTGCCGGCGGTAGGCAGACGATATTAACATTTTCACTCAATGTTACCGCTTGGTCGAGGAACAATAAAGCTATGTCGTTCTTTAAAGAACCCGTTTGGTAATTCGGATGAATTGCTATCTCCTTAACAATGCGATCATGGTGTGGCAGCAATTCGTCCTGACTTCGCGTATTCCACTCCCCGGCACGGATCGTCCACATGCCATCCAGCTGTCCCGCAACGCAATGTGCGGCTGTTAACACGACTTGGTAATGTATCAAGGACCCGCCGCACTTGTACATGTTTTTCTCGCCGGTTTGCAACAGGACGACGATCGACCACGGCGACTCCCCGAACTGGGCATTAATACCGTCGCCCGTAATCCGATAGCCCATTCCTAAGGCTTGTTCGTAACCGCATCCTTTCGGGGTCATCATGTTCTCTTCGACCGCACTCAGCGGATCTTGATTTTCGTCCTGATTCAATTCCAAATCCGTATTCGTCGCCGGATTATCGCAACATATCTCAAAGTAATTCTTGCACGTTGGTGAATTATCCGTAAAACTAGAATAATTCTTCTCAGAGAGACTCTTTTATTGCTGAATATTTCATACCGTATGTCTAGGAAGCCGTTGCCATTCGAAATCTCGCCATGATCTTGGCACATGTGAGCTGGAACACAAATGCAATTCGCTGGCTCGCCATTATAAGGCAAATTGAGCACTTTGGATTTTATAAGCAGCAGAAAGAAAATCGTTAAGAGAATGCACATGATGTCACACTGATGCTCAACGTTGTTGATGTCGCGAATAACAACAAGCGGTAATCGGCTTTGCATGCGCGATTTACATGCATTGCTTCAGAAACTAAACTAGCGACAATGTCGATGTCCTTCGTATCAAAGATAATCTCAACATATTGTCGATAATACGACAGGAACATAAATGCGTGTTTGTGTTGGCGCTCATTTTCTTGGCTTATTACTTTTAATAAGGTTTTAAAAATGCATGGAGAAAATCAAAAATAAATAAATTAAAAATTGACAACTTGTTGATTTAATTCCCCGAGAATCAATTCAGCGTGAAATTAAATTTGAATGCAGATGCGAGTCAGCATTGTGTACACATCTCATCTTCACTTCACGATGGAACACTTCTCAAGCAGCCATCGTCTTCTTTTAGGTATCGAATATAATGAAAGTCGCGGGCTTATCTACGACGTGACAGACGACGGTGATTCTTGTGTACGCGCGCGGCGTAGATTTTTTGTCTCTTTGCAGAGCCAAAGCGTTATATCCTGCTCTTATTCTCGACTGAAAGAAAATCGAAATGTTAAAGAGTGCAAAAAGGGCACCTATTATATCTTCGGAAATCCAGCTCAGATTTACGATGGGATTTATTTCAATATTTTCGTTCTATCAGAATGAGAAGATGGGTTGGTCTCTTGAGTGACTGTCAAAAGTCTTTTTGTGTTCTTGTTCGCGCGCTGAAAAATATGCGTGTTCAATTTTGACTTGCGTATTTTGCATCATTGAGCAAGCCTTACAGGCCTCAAAGTTTTACTAGTTGGTAAAGGGGGTGAGATATAAGGTGGTAAATTTTTATTACCCCTCGTTTCGGCAGTTAAACCAGCTAATTACAGGTGAGCTCGGTTATATTTTAGTGGCGGGTATTGCGGCATCGTATTGCTCCCAAGAGGGATCGAAAGCATAGCATCAGGGCCAACTGAATAGGAATAGCAAGAGTGACACACTAACTAGATACATCAAGGACCAACATTCTCCTAGTTTGTCAAGCCGACCATAACGAAACTAAACGTGAAACTCTCCTATATCCTGCAGCAAGACATATCGTTGTTGTCGCACTAAACTGACTCAGCGAGAGGACTATAATGAAAGGGTTCGACTGCGCATAAAACTACTTGATAACGGTTGACAAAATCAACGTCAACTAATTTCCGCTCTTGTTGAACAATTTTGATCTGCAGTTTACTAGTTGAGTTTAGGTGCTCCTAGCAGCAAACAAACACGTAATGACATTCTGCAACGATGGGAATGCCTGGTAGTCCTGTAAATTTGATGAAATCTTGCCACTTTCAGTGCCAAAATCCAATATATGATTGCGTTGTGCGCTTTCCCTGGAGGGACTAATGTGAGTCCATTTCACAGTCCACAGAATACGAGTGTGTCTATCAGGGGAATTGTGGCACTCTTCACCTGTACAATACGAATAGGAAATGTCCGATATTTCGATAAATTTTTGCCAAATACAAAAATATGTACTTCGAAAAAGGCAGGAAAAATAAATTCCATTTCGTTTATTGGTTCAGCTTCTCACGGCTGTGATGTGTGTGTATGTCCCAATCAAATGATCATAAAATTGAACCCATGTCCGCCCCGGTCCACGTTATAGTGCTAGTGCAGTCGTTCGACCTTCCGGCTTTGTTCCGATTGCCATTTCGGACATTCGAAACATATCTAACGTAATTCGAAGCTCGTTTCGCGCAACTGAAGCCGAATTTGTTTGTTTTTGGATTCACCGGTTAAAATTGTTTTGCTTGCGTGCAGCTGCTGCCTTTTCATTCTCAATATGCATTCAATATTATGCCAACATTTGGCTTCTGTTTTGTTTTGCGCTCGGTGTTTCTTGTCCGGTTACATTAATTAATACAACTATTGCAATTTACGCATTCTGTGATTTTCATTTATTTTTCTCCCGAGACTGAGTGGGTGAAATGTAATCTCTTGTTATGGAATTTCTTTTTGTAGTGCACACTCGAAATTTTTGCTCGATTGTTGCTTTTGTCGGTGTTGATGCTGCGGTCGAGCATTTCATAAAGCAAAGAGTTCGATCGTAAATAACATTGCTCATGTTTTTGGCACGTTATTAGGGACATAAATGTAATAAAACGATTATGAACGGCATGAAGGAGCTGCAGGAGAGTTGTAAGCAAGCAAACTAAGAAAAAACATTGGGAAAAGCGGCAAGCACAACGATTACAGTTACGCGCCAAAGTTGTCCCATACATCTTAGAAGTTTTAATAAGAAACTTAAACGAAAACGAACGAACCGAAATAAAAATTACTCGACGAAGGCGAGAAGAGCACCGTTTCGTAATGGCTAAGTTAAAACAACTTGTATCGGCAAAGCATTCGCCACATGCGTGAATTATTGCCTCTCGAGGACGCTGACGCGTCTGCACGCTTTTCCATCATATTTATTTTTTGCGCGACAGACCACTTTTGCAAATGTACATATTCGCAATTTGACATATGTGCGTCTTTGAGTTTCAATTTTTGCGCTCTTCATATATGTCATCGTCTAAGACTAGGAAAAATATGGAGAAGAAACGATAGAAATGTGCTGGAAATAATAATGTCGTCGTGGCAGTGCGAAAATTCAGGCATCAGGTTGATGCATTTCGGCGTCGTCGTCGGCGTCGCGCGAATTGATCGATGAATTCCATTACAGTCGAGACGCTTTCGGTGATGGTACAACTGATGGCGGAGGCCAAAGGTTTTTAGGATAATGTATGACGGCTAAAGCAGAAATAATGTATCCTCTCGTTTCGTTTCGTTTCGCGTGTACGAAAATGTGTCTTGCCACACGCGCAAAACAAAGATGTATGAAGGAAAGCAACGCAAGCACCGAACACCGAACGATCGCAACCATCGTATCGCATAATATTAGACAGCTTCCTCTAATGAAATTATATTTGTCCAATTACTTCATGCACGGAGACGCTAAGGAAGATGACAAACTCATTGTCTTCCATTTGCTTGTCATATTATCAAATGACTGCATTACAAATTCATCTTTGTTTTAGTAAACGACGAGGACGTCGGGGAAACTAAAAACTGAAATTCGAAAGTCATTTGAATTCAAATAAAATATGATTGGCATCCTTGACGCGTCGATGGGAATTTATTATTGAGTTATTGAGTTACGAATAGCTACGAATACAGACATGTCATTTGTTTGGCCGAAACTGAAATCGATTTACGAGCGTGCGTCCGGCGCTCAACGATGATTTAATGATGAACGATTTGGAACCTTGAACTATCGAAACGAATAACATCTTCACATCTCCATCAAGCATCATCATTGCATGTATAAATTTTGATAAACTGACCGGACTCATATTACAGACACGTACGTTTATCAACTATCGAAGGACATGCACCGAGCACCTAAATACAGTTTATTAAAGTTGACATTTATTGCATTTTTTGAAAAGGGTACCAGCAAGCAAAAAAATTTACAAAAGATAAAAGAAACTTCAAAAAAATTCCAAATATATTTGTAAATATCAAAGTTAAAGGAACAAAAGAATATTGAGATATCTTCGTCATATTGAATGTCTGGTTGATATGAGCGACAGCAACATGATCCACTCGATAATGATGATGTGCGGCTATATGAATGTAATCGAGATTGGAATTATAGCAAGTAGCGCTAACAAATTGCTAAATGTTGAACAAGCCGCCCCTTTGGTCCCCGGGTCCCTTTCAGTCAATTTCAATTGAACTGGGTGGCAGATTGCACAGAGGGGGAAGCGAGACCGGGTAAACTCGGAGACAATACCGGCTGGCTTCGCCGAGGAGGAATTATGTAAATGACGTCGACGGGATCGGTTGCCTTTGCGACTCTTTTATGCTCCTGCTTAATTTCTTCATAGATTAACCTTTTCGCCGTGCACATATTTTACGTTGTGCAGGCCAGGCTGTCTCTGCGTTTACATCGACTCAACTCTTTCTAGCTGCTTGCTTTTTATTATTTTCATTGCGGCCCGTCGTCGACGTCCGATTTTTATTTCCTTTGCACTCGTTGTTCATCGCGTGCGCTCATTCTTTTCATTTTATACACGGTTTAACTTTGAAAACATTAAATGCAAATTTTCCTTACAACGGAGTATATTGCAAGCTAACTAAGTTTCATCAAGCCGAACGTTTTAAACGCTGCTTTCGGTTTGACGTTGCACTGAAGCAACAAATATAATAAATGTTTAGCGCTTGCGGATTCTTTAGTGCCCTTAAACTGGAAAAATAGAAGAAAAGCATCACACATCGGACAGGTAATTGCCGTTCGCATAAAACACGCGAGCGCGCGCGCTCTGGGATTGAAAGTTTAGCTACACTTTCACCCACTCGCACCCGCACAAGGGATTAGCCATTCCGAAAACAGACAAAAACGAATAATTTCTCACGACTCCTCATGGGAAATTAAAACAAAGTGTTTATCTTTAACCCTCAACTTTATATCCGGCCCGGTGGATGCTTAGTGTTTGTTGTGCGACTCCTAAATGCTGGCGCACCGCGGACGAAATGCGCGAATCCGGAGCCCGTTTGTTTCCTTCTTAACGTCACTGAAAATAAGCGCGTGCAGGTGATGGTGGTTCGCACACGACGCGAAACGACACGGCATGGCGTTTTAAGTGGAAATGAACATTCATTACCTCATTATCGTTGCTACTCGCTTGTTGTAATATAGTAATGCAAAAGGACGCTCGCTTCGCTGCGGTTCGATGCGCGCTCGCGAACTTACCTAGAGCCTTTTCCTCTTTCGCTGCCAGCTAAACAGAGTATAGTACCCGGCATAGCTAGCAGCTACAAGTAAGCAATGCATCAAAAACGGTTACGTAATGCGCATAGATGCGATGTATAAATAGCACTTACCATCACACGACTAGTACGTACATCCGTAGAAGATGCATGATGCGGTGGTTTGCTGCCATAGTCGGAGTGCTGAAGAAAAATAGATCGTAAATTGTGCTCGGGCGAATCCCAGAGAAAGGTGAAATTATTTTACATTTTACTCGACTCGAGATTTATGTAAACACGAGCGTCTCGGGATTCGTCGGTCGCGCATATCAACGAGGACGAGGTTGTTGCTTTTCCGCAAGGCAAATGGACGGAGAGTGCATTTTCCGTCCATTTCGAGTCATTACGGAATCATATAATGGCGCGAAAGTGCTCACATTCGGTCGTACGTTCATTATCGGTAATTATAATCAACTGGGTCAGTTTTGAAACGTTAAGCCCGGCGCCTTCACATTGAAACCGCTGGAAAATCAATTGCTTTTCGCGCAGAATACTGCAAAGCACAATTAAACCAAAATATAAAACAGCAAAATGAGATCGTAAAGAAGCAAACAAAAAGTATTTACAACGGATGTTCATCACGCAGCTTAATTACACCGCGAATGTTCTTTACGAGATGCTCCAAACTGCTTTACATTGTGTTCTTCGTTAAGGTTGATGTACAAAACTCGTTCAGTTTACATGCTCTTATTTCTTATACTCAAACATAAAATACATTAATTTAGAAAAACTACAAAGCTTAAGAATCAATTCTTATTCTTTGCTACTAAAGCCTTTAAATCGTCCATTAATGCTCGTCATTTAGTGTTAATCAGAGGACGTTGCGTAGATTCGAGACCGAGGACGGGTGGCTTAGGTATAGAGAAGTATTGATGCAATTGGAAAACAATTATTGGTGAATAACGTTCAGCTCCCCAGGTATTTGAAACCAAATTGACACGTCGGCGAAATAGTTTGTTAAAAAACGAATTGCCGAACCGTGTCGCACACGTTCAACTTCCTAATGCTCGGTCTCACGAGACGCTCGCTTTTCCACATTCTCCGGCGAATGCCACACACAAACAAACGCACAGATCCCGTGAAAAGGCACCGGCAAGAAGTGTTCTCACCGCGAGAGTCCGAAAAACTCCCAGGCAGACATTCCGGCATTTCTAATGGATTTCGAACTTGACCATAATAAAAATTTCATGAAAATCAATCGCGAATGTTTCAGCAAGGAACGTTCAGCAATTGCCGTTATGATTTCTTGAGTGAACGCACTAAATCCGAAGAGCATACAAAATTCATCTTATGTGTTTTTCTTCGTTTTCTTATTGTTATTGCCCCAAAGTGCTTACCGCGGGACCTCATTGCATTGTGCTTTATTTTATTGTGTAGATATTGGCCGACGTTTTCTATACTTACATACACATTCGAATG
>JARJDT010021641.1:0-12193 GCA_030264655.1 Leptusa sp. GC000079 | reverse complement strand
TAGTTCATTAAACGACGTCGGCGGCGCTAGTTAATCGAATCAAAATCAACAATGAAAATCGAATGAGTGATCAGGCCGTTAGAGCGACAGCTCGCCCCGTGATACTAGTTGGCCATGCTTTACCAAAGATAAGCAATCTACCTACCTATAGATGCCGCACTAGAAATGTGTTGTTCTCTAGTTCTTTTTTCTTTTATTGTGACGTTGTAAATGCGAGACAAATTTTCTTAATAGAAACTATTTGTTATTACTAAGTACATACCTACAAATTCGTGCGTATTCTTTACTCACAGTTTTTAATGAACTCTTGTAAATACGGTATGAGGGGCGGCTATGAGATTTGAAAGTCATGTCTTTGATTATAACCCTATTATAACGTAAATAAAATTGTTTCAAATTTATTAACGTGATAACTAATGTCATCGGGACTATCATGAGCTGTTTAAAAGTTTGAAACAATTTTATTTACGTTAAAATCAAGGACATGACTTTCAAATCTCATAGCCGCCCCTTAGGTTAAAATTATTAGTACATAATGGTACATACCGTATCATCTGTATCCCTATGCACATTTGTATGATGGTTGATCGTGTGCTGCCATCTATTTTCCATTAGTAAAAGTATGCCAAATGGCAGGCAAAAAAATATACGCTGCGCTAAACGAGGCGCAGAACAATAAAGTATGATTGGGGGCGGAGCTAGCTTAATTGGAAACCTGACAAAAGGTCAAGTTGGCTTCTGTCAGAAAAGTGTCAAGTTCATTTGCACGACATTTTTGAGTATTTCTTTCGAGGAAAAGAATAAAACAAATTACGCAAGCATCAAAATTACACCTCTAAATCAGCAGGTAATTTACTAAATTCCTCATATCTCTAATTAAACGGCATAATTAAATAGTTTGCGCATTGATTTCACTAAATTGCATCATAACACCTATGATCATAACATAACCCATAACCAAAATCGGAGCATTCAAAAGTGCGCAATTTGTTGAACTTTCTAGAAACCCCCCGAAAGTTTCCATTTCATTTGATATTTGTTAACAACTTATTTTGATAGTGACCCTAGTCATGGCAGCCAGTCTACTTGCGTCCCGTTTTTGCTGTTCGCAAGTGCGTAATTTTCGAACATCTGTGATCCGCTTCGTTCCGCGCAAAACGATCGTCCGGAACTACAGCAAAGATTCGAACAATGAGAGGGAGTTTTTGGAGCGCACGGCACGGCGCAAAACCTTGAAGGAACGTGCAATGCAACCAACTGAAGGAACCCGTAATTTAATTAGATAATTGTCAAAAAATTGTTCGAAAATATAATTAAATTGTTTTTAGCATTTAAAATCGGTGCTGGAGCTGTTGCTGGTGGGGCGGCTGTCGGTCTAGGAGCCCTTTGCTTCTATGGATTGGGTCTAGGAAATGAAGCCGGGGCCTTAGAAAAATCTGCGTAAAAAATTAAAAATTTTATTCAAAATAACATTTTTAAAAATATTTTTTTTAGGATTTGGCCTGATTATGTGAAGGAAAGAATAAGGACCACTTATATGTATTTTGGAGGATCCTTGGCTATCACTACAGCTGCTGCTGTAGCTGCTTTCGGATCACCTGCTCTACTTAGAGCAGTAACAGCCGGTGGTCCAATGGTAAAAATTTATTTATTTCAGTGTTAAATTTGTGAAATGTCCAGGCATTTATTTTTCCGACTTTCTTGAAGAAATTTTTGATTAAATGTCCGGACATTTATAAAGGGTTTTAGAATTTTAGTATATGCAACTTACATATTCATTTCATGCAAATATGAAATTTATTAAAATCGGTTTTAAAATTTCACTTTAAGAAGCTTGCAGATATTTAAGTTGGATATATTCCTCGAGATGTATTCTAAACTCAATGGATATATTACTCAATATATTACTATAATTATTTTTAAAAAATCATCTTAATTCTGAAAAATACGCGGTTTTCTTATACAAAACATGATTTTTTTTGCATAAAAACGATCAAAAAACGCATTTTTAATGTTTTTATACAACAAAAATTTCTTTATAATGTAATTTTAAAAATACTTTTAAAAAACCATCTTTATTCTGAAAAATACGCGTTTTTCTTATACAAAACAGGCTTTTTTTATTTGCACAAAAACGACGAAAAAACGCGTCTTTATACATACAACAAAAGTTTCTACATAACAATTATATTGAAAAATTAAATTCTTAAATGTTTAGGGTATTTTCCTGACAATCGCGGCAATAATGGGGACAGGAATATTAGCCCAGAGCATCGAATATCATCCAGGTTTCGGTGCCAAGCAAATGGCATGGGTCTTGCACGCAGGCACAATGGGCGCGATGCTAGCCCCTTTGTGTTTCCTCGGGGGGCCGGTCCTGATCCGCGCCGCGTGGTACACGGCAGGAATCGTCGGCGGTCTGAGTACAATCGCCGTTTGCGCACCAAGCGAGAAGTTTTTGATGATGGGAGGCCCTCTAGCTATGGGCCTGGGAGTTGTTTTCGCCTCATCTATTGGCAGCGCTTTCTTGCCGCCGACAACCGCTCTGGGCGCCGGGCTTTATTCGATCGCTTTATACGGCGGATTGTTGCTCTTCTCAGGCTTCTTACTCTATGATACTCAGAGGATTGTGTACCAAGCCGAACGGCATCCAACAACACCGACTATGTATGGGATTAGACAATATGATCCTGTCAACGCGTAAGTTCTAATACAGGGTGTACGTAAAATTCTGGGCAGATTTGCCCATTATTTTTGGAACACCCTGTGTGTTTGTTGTACAGGGGGATCAGAAATCATTGAATTTTTAAATTTGTAGTGCTTTATCGATTTATATGGACACAATTAACATCTTCATCCGAGTTGTCTCCATTTTGGCTGGTGGCGGTGGCAACAGGAAGCGATAATCTTCTAATCTAGTACAATACTTACGTTAATTGAACTAATTCTTTGAAACTTTCGAAAATTTAATTTCTATGATCGACAGACAATGACTGAAAACATGATTTTTATTTAATTCCTAATAATAAAGTTATTAAAAGATGTAATAAGTTAATATTCTATATTTTAGTGATAATGGGAGTTACGGGACAGGACAATATGATAAGCTGATATTAATATGTAGATATTAATTGTAATCGTGATTATTTATCAATTATATCGAATATTCTTTTAAAAAGTGTAGCTGTTAATGGAGAGTTAATTATTACCTGTTATAGATTTAATTATTTATTTACAATTACATTAAAAGCGAGTCGATAGGTTTACTTTTACCATTACGTAGTTGAGTAGATTGTAATAACAATACGATAATCAATAATATTACAATATTATTGGATGAATTATTTTACAAATTGTTTTTGGTGTCGAACATCTTACAAGATTTCATTTGTATTTTGTATTATTCTCTGAAGAAAACAATTATTTAATTCGATTATTATTCATTAATATGGCAACAAAATTGATCTACTTGAGTACTTTCACTTCTAAAGCTATCGAAATATTAAAATAATTTGCCGAAAGTACCGCTCTTATCATAATTGTTTGCTTATCAATATTTGCTCTTGTATATGTTTATAGGGCTATGATATTGTTTGCTGTTTAATATACTGAGTGTTACAGCAATATTTTATGCATGTTTATGATAAAATTGCATAGCATATTAATGATTTTTCCTTGACTACTTTTAGCAAAAATATTTCAATGCTAAGAATGTAAGAATTGTGACGATGACTAATTAACTAAATATTTACACTTCATATGCAATAATAGTCACTAAATAATTCGAAGTATTCGAATTGGAAATCATTTCTTTTTTTAAAGAAAAATAATGATATGTCGTGATCAGTCTAAAAAAATATTCAAAATCGATTCAATATTCAATTATCAATGAGATAAATTAATAATGAAAGCACGCGCAGTATGATATTTACATTAATTACTTAATTATCAATCAATATTAATCAAACGATCGATCAATAACGCTTATTTCTTTACCAAGCTGGCTATTCGGTTGAAATGCGGCTTCACGCTGCTATTCATAGCTGATAAGGGTGAAGGAGGATTGTTGTTCATTGACGATGTTGAAGTAGATGATGATACACCAGGTGCTACATGGTCTTTCATTTGTTCCTTTGCACCACTAAAAATATCAAATTTATATAAATACTTTAAAATATTCGTGGTAACTTACAGAAATCGCGTCAAATCTTCAATGTCAACCAACATTGAATCCTGTTCCATGTGCAAATCATCACGTGCCATTAGAAACTTGACGAGACTCTCATTCAGTATTTCAATCTGTGTGTGCAGGTCATTGACGATCACTTGCAATTGCGCCACGTTCATTTCCGTCAATATTTGGCGTGATAAACGCCTCCGGTCTTCCGGAAACGGTATCCCTACCTTCTCCATACTGTGTCGGACCATTTCCGTGATTGGGCTTTTCTTCTGTCTTTGTCGTTCAATCTACAGAGCCAAAAAGACAAATTTTCAATAATGAAATAATTGTAGCGCCATCTATGATTTAAATGTTTACTAATTTGCGAATAATTTGTGTATCTCACCTCCATTTGCATGCGTGCCATTTCTTTGGCTTGAGCAAGTGCCATCCGTGCTTCGGTCTGCAATCGCGCCTGTTTCGCGAAGAAGTCCGTTTCGTTCATGGTGGCGGGTAAAGATTGCGGTTGTTGTGTGCCAATAGCGAGCGTCGCCGGCCGCACCGGCAAGCTTTTCTCCTCGGTTTTGTGGGCATTGTCCTTTTTGGCTTGCTTCGGTTTACCCAGGGTGCATTCCGAGTCGGAACTGGGGCTTTCTGTGTCTGAGGCTGTCTCATTCATGAAGCAGATTTGGAGATTCATGCCACTTTGTAGTCTTGCTTGTAAGCTTGGTTTGCGCCCGGGTCGATCACAGCCATTGTAATAGTCATCTTCATTGCCCATTGCCAATCTTCTTCGGATTTCCTCCCGATCAGTTCTCCTCTGTAAATGAAAAAATATGCGTTAAAAAATCGGTCGAAATTGCGATTTTCGGAAGAAATACATTGTAATGTTTGTAATGTTGTTCATGTTCGTCGTAATCAAGTGTGATGACTTTAATAAACCTATCTACAATGTTATGCTCGTCTAGTTTGGTGGGCACGTAAGGGTACCATTCCATGTTATCGCTAATCGACGGCCACATTTGTTGATGCTGGCCATTGTACGCGCGCGGCGATAAAAACTCGTTGCTGTAGTAATCGTTGTCGTTGCTATAATTATAATTAAGCTTATTGGTCGCTTTGGTAGCGATGCGACCTTTAATGCTCTCGCTAATGCGCTTCGATTTGTTCTTAATATTGTCGGTGAAATTATGCGTCTGGATTTTGAGCGAAGTTAGTAGATTTTCAAACATTTTGCAACGATCACTAGCAAACAATCGCAGGTCGCGGCGCGTTCTTCGCGACTTCTTAAAAAAACACTCGAATCGCGTTTTAAACCCGTCGATCACAATAGTGAACTGCGTCAATGCGTCAGTTTGATAGGAATAGACGATAAGACGGAAGGAATTTAATAAACGCGAACGGCGATAAGATTTGTTATTTGTTTTCGTTAACGCGCACCACGCACATGGTCTACAAGCTCTGCTTCGATTGCGGGAATAAAGCGCGCATACAACGCCACCGAACGTGTCTGACAACGTGCAGAACATTCACAACAAAGGAATGCCTTGCTTTTTACCTTCCTGCATTAGTGCGCTCCATAGAGTTTACGCAGGCAGCTGGCAAGCAGCTTATTACTGTTTGTGCTGTTTGGAACTTGGAAGTACTACCGAAGGTCGTTTATTATTACTTCTCCTTGCATGAAAGATGAGTTGCGTTAACACTACGAGTGCAACACTCATGTTCGCAAACGTTTTCGAATGTTTGCCGCAAACTGGCGATATAATCTAAACCAACCTGTATTAATCATCGATTTCTTGAAACGCGCGGCTGAAAAGTTAATGAAATACGCTGGAAATAACTCCTAAACGGGAGTTATTAAATTATTAACGCTGTTTATTGATTATTAATGTTAATGAATGACAAAGTGCAAAACAACTTAAAACAAGTGATAAGTTACAAGGCAACTTGATAAGACTACAATAAAGCGATTATCGTAAATATTTCCCATTTCCACCGGGCGCGTTTCCGCCAACATTTCCCTGGCATCGCCTGAACTTAAACAATAACAGAGAATAAACACGACTGCGACACTTATAGACTCATAAACTGTTATTGCGATTAGCGCGCGAGTGCCGCAAGATTACGAAACGCAAATCGACATAATAAAGCACAACGCAGAACGAGACGCGGACACGATACATGATTTATTACATTTCGATGAGTTTACTTACGACGGCGTCCAAACTTTCCAGCGTATCATTCTCGTCGAAAGTGAGCGTGTACAAATCATTCAAATAAAGCGAATCCTTCTTGTAGTGTCGCTTGCGTTTCATCGCCGCGTAACCGGACATTTCACCACGCACACACCGTTTACTCAACGCGTATAATTTGCGCAAGTGACTTAGGCGAATTGCGCGTTTCTTCCGCGTTCAGTGACAAATGTTTTATTTTATGCAAAAGATGTGCACACTGCGCTCGTACGACAATAGATAGTTTTAGTACGTGGCACTCTACGAAATTTTTAATTTGTTGCTATTGCTAGACAGACTATCAAAGGTAAAAGACAGCCGCAGTTCGCGTTCGTTCGTAATACTAATAAGCGTACGCTGTACGCGTTTGCGTCTGTTTCCACCATAAGTTCGCAAAGCAAAAGTAACAGCGGACAGAAGCAGACTACAAATGTGCACAAACCGTGACTTTAAATGAACATATTCCCATGCGTGTATCTTCTGGTATATTTGTACGTTTTTTAATGCTTTTTGTACCTAGTTGCGCGATTGGTAGCATTATAAACAACGGCTTATTTCGCAATCGTACTAATCTACTAATGGCGCGCCACTCATGTAGATAGGTTTAAATTTGATAGTGTTTCACGAGAATCTTGCTTGATTTTCAATAAATCTTGTCTTGATCTTTGCCGAGACTCTTGCAAGACAAGAATCATTAAAAATTTCTTGTGAATTATATGTTTTGTTGGCGTAATCAAAATACATAGAAAGAAATGATGTAAAATGTGACTTACACGTCGTTCTTCTTCGCGTGCAGCTCTCAAATGTGATTCGATCACTTCCAAATCGATTTTCGGCATAGCAGTTTCGATATTGTAGACGTCAAAGCCACCTAAATAAATTCAGAGCGCACAACTGTAAACAAACATTGCAAAACCGACTAAAGAAATAAAATCCAAACAGAAAACCGCCGAAACCAAAAATCACAAGTTGAAGTTATGAGGTCATAGCGCGATAGGTGTTTATACAGGGTGTACTCACCGAGCATTTCCGCCGAACTTTTCTTCTTGCAGCCGCCGATGGGCAAACTCCGCCGATTCAAGTTGTCCCTTCCCCTTCCACTGAGCTCGCGCCTTGGGATCTGTATCAAGCTGCCGATCTGTTGATTATAATCACGTCGCTTCTTCACATAGCTCTCCATCTTCTCCTTCTTTCGCGGCACCGCGCTATCCTCATCCTTCTCCTTTTCGTCCTTGGTCTGATCCTCCTTACAGAACTTTTCAATTTCGTCCGTAGTCCTCAGCAGATTCGTCACCTTCTTTTCAACGCCTTCGACAATCTCGCGATTCGAATCCTCGACTTCCATCTTCATGAAAATGTCGCCCTCCGGCGGTAGTTTCTCGTGCACGCTGGAGAGGAACGCGTCGCACAGCTTGAAATTGCCCACTTCCGCCATCTTGTCAACGGTGTCCTTCTCCTGATGCACTTGCTGCGTGTTTTTCACGATGACTGCGTCGTGCAGGATGGGTTTATCGATAACGATAGCTTTGTTGAACGGTTCTTCGATATTCGGCTCAATGTTGTACTTGGTCGCAGTCGGTTGAAGATCAACAATCGCCAATTTCTCGCAGGCTTCCTCCAATTCGCGCTCGATGGCGCGCTCAATATGATCGCGCGTTGCAATCAGGCCGAATTCGCGTGCGATTTCCTCGCCGAAATTCCCAACGATGTTATCGCACGCTAGCAGCACTTCCTTGGCGTCACTTTCTTTATCCGTCGACGAGTCACCTTCGCACGTAATATTCAGCACCGGTTTGTCGTAAAACACTTTTTGTATGTTCTCAACACTGTCGAGTCGATTCACGCTGTCGATCTTGTCGTTCTGCAGACCGGAAGTGTCCTCCTCGACGACGACCTCGTTGTTGTTATTATTGATATTATTATCGGTGAGTTGCTGCTTGCTGTCAAACTCGTATTCTTCCTCGTCAGAGTCCCCGACGCACTTAATCCCGTACTCCAAGGTGTGCGCCAAGTGTTGGAAGCCTGGGTAGTTGGGGTTGACGATACCACGACCCAAGTTCAGATTGCCGTCATCCGAGTCGGAATCCGAGAGCTCGAACGGACGCTCCTCGTCCTGGGGCGACGCGTCCGTGGACGAAGACGAGTGCGCTTCCTCGTAATCGGCCAAACTACCTTCGGAGACCGATCCTGGTGAGGGTGTTTCCGAACAGATGGAGTCCGCGGTGGCGGTTCCGATCCGCGCGTTCCTCCTCAGCGATACAGCCAGCGTGTTGTTGATGTTCAATAGACGTTGATTGCTCGCCGGCGTTTGCGTGTTGTTCGTGTTGTTCGTCAACTCTCTGCACCATTGCACGTCGCCGTTGTTGATGTTGTTGAGTAGCGTTTCTTCATCGGTTGTCGTATGCGTGTTGATTGTGAGGCTCTTTACTTCATTATCGATCAAATTCCCCGTCTGATTACTCGTGTAATTATTCGTAATGTTACTGTTCTGGAGGGTGTTCAACCGTTTCGGGGAGTTGAGCACGTTGTGATTACCATTGTGCATCGACAGCGGGCCGTCCATCGACTTCAAACGCATTTTGCACACCTGAAACGAACAGACATGTTTAATTCACAACAAACAACTCTTCAAATAATCAAATCAAATAGAACAAATAGAAAATACACTGTTGCGCTCGTTGCGCTATTCGCTCTTTGAATGAATATAGCAAATTTGTCGACTAGTGCGCATGCGCGGTTACAATTGGTTACAATATCAACTCAATACCAGACCAGGTGTGGCAAACACAATTTTGAACGAAAAATTTTTGGGGAAACCGTAAGAAAAGCGAGACATTGCGTATGGGGTATGGGAAAAGTGAGTTCATGAAACATTCAAACGGCTCATGAAAAATAGAAACAGTGGAACAACTATAAGGGCCATAAAAGGGTCGATTACAGTCAGGCAAGCTCACAGAGCCAGCGAAACTGTTGAGTTGGGTCCGATCCGCTTCCATTTCTCACACTGACAGATCGTTGTTAAACATTAATTACGCACGCGACTCCTGTGTCGGTGCCTTTCCCTGGCTGGATTCAGGATTAGGTCTTAGAATTCCGGGCAAATGGAAACAACGGGAATAAAGTAACGCCGTAACGCATTCACATTCGAAATTTATATACGTTTCAAACGCGCGCAGTTTCTGTTTGCACAAGCAACAAACCTCGAAAGACCATCAAGGCATCAAGAATATGTTTCGCACATGTTTGAACGTTTGAAATTAATTCATTTAATGTCGAGCGCAATTAATATGTATACGAGTACGAATGATGTCATCTTACATTGTTACTGTTTTCTTTTCAAATGCAGTTATGCTGTTTTAATTAAAATTTAAAAAATGGGCGCATTTTGCATTTGTTTGAAGCGATGCACTTTGGCGCTATTTAATTAATTTTTTAGGCCCTGCAATGCCCGCTTAATCCTTTAATTAATTAAAACGTGTCCTGAAGATGCGCTCAACCTGATTTAAACGCTAGAAAAATCGAAGCGAGCTTTTGGTATTTTTACACTAAAATTCACTGAAAGGGTTAACTGAAACTCAAGTGCATCATATCATGTGCGACTAAAATTATCTTTGCGCCATAAATTTCAGAAGTGTCACATGAATCATGTAATAATAAATTATCAATGAGGTCACTCAACTATGTTTCAATTGATTTCGAATTCATAATTTCAAATGAAGCAAATCGCGCACAAAATCAATATTACCAATGCAGATTAAATTAAATGATGCACATAAATAGCTTCAATCAAGCACAATTGTTACAAGTAGTTAAAATATATAATTGACATTCACATATTAAGAATGAAGAGAAGTTGAAACAAACACTTTTAATGTCATCGGCAACATCGTGGGTTGTCGTTGTCGATCCCACGCACTTGAATAACCCAAAACCGAATTCAATGAGAAAATTGAAGCAATTCTGATTCTGAATAGAACAACGACTGAACACATGTTTTTGTCATTGCTAAATTTGTGCGAAAATAATTATATCGCGCTTGTTATCTTGTTATTTGTTAACCACATTCGCATTCCCCAATGTGTCAGTCAATTAAGTACAACTGTTAGATTTTATTATTTTATTGCAGTTAATTGCCATGACTAATATTTTTAGAACACTCTGTATATTTCATAATTACATTTTATGAAAAACTTACAGGAAAAGCAAGCACATGAGTTATTAATAACAAAGCATTATCAAGATTTGTGAATTAAAACTTATATTATTACAAATTGAGTTCCATTTTTCTTCGCAACTTTTCTGTTGTGACTTGCAAGTAAAAACAAAACTCGAGTGCGCGTTACGCGCTTATCAAAGTGACAATCAAAATATTAAGAAATGAAATTAACATACCAGGCATTTTGCTTCCTTTTTTTATTGTTTTGTTTTATTTTATTTTATTTCAAACACGTTGTTGTAATTACACAAAACTGGAAAACTGAAATGTTGCGCGTTCGCGTTTTGGTTGACAGTATTTACAAGAGGAAGCAAACACTAAACGCAAACATAACGAGGAGCGACGGCAACAAAAGTGCACAGATTTGTAATTTCGAATTCAGCGAAGGGAAGCGCGCAAAACTGTCGCGCGAGATAACGCCAAACAAATCCCTCGCATGTATTATAGTTTCAGACGCGCTTCGCAGCGTCGACGGGCGCGTTTACAGCACGCACGCAAAACTGTATAAAGTGACGAATGCTCGAAATGTTTCGAATGATGTTGCTCTACTCCAGCTTCCAGCTTGAGTGCGCTTTGGAGAGCAATCCGAGTGAATTTGTTGCTCGGCTCAGCGGACGCATATAAAATATAATACGCGCCTTCAACACTCACGCAAACGCCCAATATTTATTTTATTCACTGCGATTCCCTCCGCACATTCTCAAGCATCTAAGCTACAGTTTGATGTGTTTCGTTTGCGTTTATTTTTAAATGTTGCGCGCCTGTTTGCTGTAGAAGACGCGCGCTGGGCTTGAATAAATATTGAGGCATTAAATCTAAATTAATCCCGCACTAATTTCAGCAGTCTTATATCTTCAGCCAGCAAGATTTATTGTTTATACAATTTGAGACATTTCTGGGGCAAAATGCATTTTTTAACGTAAAAACTAACAAACACAAATAAAACAATATAAGAATTATTAATTAATTGTGCTGCTGGTTGGGTTGCCTCGGTTAAGACCCTACGATCTACTTATTAAATATCAGAGTTTGAACCCTGTGAGCAAACAAACTTGTTTGTTGAATGAAAACAGACATATCAATTTTCCAATCGATTTCATTTCGAAGAAAAACAGATGAAAATTGCCCAATTCAAACATGATACGCGTATCATCCAAGTTAGCTCGCGTTTCAAAGAGCTAATATTGATGATCGAAGCAACGCAAACAAAACGACCAAATTTACAAAGAGCTCCTTGAAGTCTTCCTTTGTGGGAGTCGATGCATATTGACACGTTTATATCCTTTATTAAAGTCTATTTGCGTATTATAATCGGCAATAACTAATTCTTGTCCTTGTTCGATCAACAAGCAAACATTAAAGTGTTTGACATGTCAATGATCAAGTTTTCCTCTGGCTTCTGGCTATTTTCTAGAGATGTGCCGGAGGTTTAAGCCCTAAAACACCCAATCACCTGTTTAGGGTGCACACCCGGGTGTTTTCGGAAAGCACCCGGTGTTTTGAAATTCAGTAAAGTATTTTGTTAGTTAAGTTTGTTCCTGGCCTGATTTATAGAAATAAAAACAGCTACTTAGGCAACCCACATTG
>JARJDT010021630.1:0-15975 GCA_030264655.1 Leptusa sp. GC000079 | reverse complement strand
TTTGTCGATATAGTTATAGTGATATGGCAAAGTGGCGATCGGATTTGATGCACGACAGACCCAAACATCCTTTGCAGGAAGCGATTTATTGGGTCGAACATGTGATCAAACATAAAGGCGCTCGTCATTTTCGATCGAAAGCGATGGACCTCAGGTGGTACGAATACGAAATGATTGACGTGGCCCTTGTCGTCCTCCTAATAGCAGTAACAATTTGCGCGGCGATCTTTTACGCCTGTAGGATGCTGTTTGCCTCCCGAGGCAATGCAAATGGCAGGAATTTAACGAATGGTCGTGCGAAAAAACAGCAGTGACATGTTTTCGTTTCCCTTCGGGTTTCCTTCAATTTCCAAACCTACACATTCATCTTCTGTCCATCGCCGTATCGTCGTTTGCCGTGTGTTTTCGATCGATGCGATGTTATATTTGCTGTCAAGGACATTTTGCGACATATTAGGCGCAAAATATGCAAATCATCGATTTATGTAATCGTACTTAATGCAATTGAATAATGACAATACCATTAAAGTGATGAATATGAATTAAGTACCTAAATGATGATAACAACTTGGGATTGGGAAGATGGCAATTATTAAGGAAATAAATTTCTTTCAACATATTGTTTATTATAATAATAAATAGTATTTTTAATAAATTTTAAGTTTACATTTGCATAATTATTATAGCATAAGATTCGCATCCATTTCCTTAAGTTTCCTTGAGACTCCACGTCATTTCCTAATTAAATAATAAGAACTTATTATTTATTATAATGTTAATTAATTACATTATGAACATTTACATCTTCGTCGCCCGTTAAACTTCATTATGAATTATTCACCTTTCATATATCGCACACTATTTAAGAGTAATCAAAGAGGACAAGATTTTATAGAATACACCAAAAATAAGTATGCATCTAGCACATTAAACAATTAATCTGAAATGTTCTTATTTGCTAACTGTTAACTTATAACCCTATTACATTTATTTTAAGTATCTGCGTTGTATAATTACATGATCATTTTATGCGGTTTGAAATAAGCAAAGTTTTGGTACTGTAGTAATCTTTGGATTTATCATTTCATTTGCGATGGGTTTATTATCCTTATATATACACTTTGTATATCACAATACGAGTTCATTATTAATGCTTGGTAATTATCATAATCAATAAACAATACACTGTGTCTATTTCTGCATTTACAAACCGTTTTGATTTGATGCATGATGTATAGAAAGACATTTGCAACTGAAACTAATTTTGAATATTTTGATCAATATATTTCTTGTTTTCTTCTTTTCTTTTAAATTAAAGTTACAAAGCAACTGTAATGCTTGTTTAATATCAATTATTATTAGATATTCTTATTTTACCAATTGGTAATGGGAAACACTTATTTGCAATTGCATAACTTACAATAGTGCATTATTCTAAACGTAACGTTTTGGACAAACATCAATTTAGTATTTAATTAATTTTAAAGTTATTCTTATAGTTACAACTTAATTATGTTCCTTTCATATTTACATTATTAATATTATTAACATTTTTACAATTGCAAAATACTTAAACAATGCGCGCGACTTACACAAATATATTACAACTTCTTTGTTTCTTCGATGGTTATGGTATAAGCTTATTAAGTGTAACAACCATTTAATTAATATATACATTTTGTTCGCACCTTGCGATTCGCTTTCTTATTTACCTTATAGTTTTAATATTCAATAATTCATTTACACGAAGATCTTACGAATATATAGGCTCAGGTATATTACGTACGATTATCGTATGATTTATTGAATATCAAATTATAAATCAATTTCAAAATTGGTAATAAAATATATAAATTAATAATAACGAACAATACATCATAGTTGATGGCCTTTTATTTGCCTTTGAGATCGCGAATTATTTGATTAGATATCGTTTATGTCGCTTATTTTGATGATTTCAATGGGTAACATGCAATAAATTAACTTGTTTTTACTTACAATATACAAATATCACATTATTTATTAACGTATTATATGCAATTAGTCAATTATTAATTAGTTGCTATTTGTATTTTATTTGATAAACACGCATATCATCAGATATAATAGTTTAACATTTAAGAATAGCGATGACAGTGTTTAATTTCGCTTTTTTCTTCTTTCAATACTTTAGTGGAATTCTGTGGATTTCACCGTTTGGAATTTTACATTTAATTGTATACAAAAAGAATTTGTTATTATACCTATGGAAACATCCTAATTATCTATTTATAGATTAAAGGAAATGCATTGAGTTTATTTCGATTCGGATATGTTTAACGTTGTGTTTGCAATTATTAATGTGTACGCGTTCAAATGCAAACAGACAGCAATGACGATAAAATTTGAAAATGTTAACGTTATATCCAGTTATTTTCGTTTCCATATTAATTATTAACACTGTTTAATATTAGTCACATTATTTTATAATTACGTATGTATCACATTTAATTAATTACTTAATATATACTTTGTACATTTATTTACAAATTTACATACTATTCTTACCTGTATATGTACATTTTTATGTTATTGTAATTTTATTATTTAACTAAGTTGATAATTATTTATTAATAAGCGTATTTAGTGTAAGTAATAAAATAAGTATCAAACTATAATAAACGTAATTTGAATTTGTTTAGATGACAAGTCATTTTCCATTCTTTGATTTTCATTATTTTTCAACTTTATTAGAAGCAGTAAAGCAGTGAATAATAAAGTTACGTATCAATTCCTCATTGACATATTTTGATATTTACGACAAATAATAAAATATGCAAATTCATTCTATTCAGTTTGTTAAATTGGCAAATAGCGGAAATCCTTTCAAATCAAATTTAAAAACAATGAATAAATTGAATTATTCTAGCATAAATCGTGGCAACTTTTTTGAACTTTACTTTTACGTAAAGCATCAGGTTTGGCACATTTGATAACGCCTCGTAGGCTTTTTGTTCGTCTCTTTTTCCTACCCTAAACACAAGTGATTTCCGCGTCTGCATTTTTTCGAACTGTTCTAAAAACATTGAACCAATAAGGGAATGACCAAATGTGGCACGCATGTTTTTCCCTTCTCATTGTATTTTTACACTTTTTTCCATCAGAGACTACCTAAAGTTCGAAGGTTATGAATAATTTTCCGGAGATTGCACTTTTTTCCAACATCCTGCGGCAACAAGTTTTTTTTTTCTAGTAAACGCAAACTAAGCGCAAACTTTTGGACAAAAACAGCAGCGACGACATGATGAGAAGAAGTTTGGCCACAAATTTTGCACAAACACATTGTGCGTGGATTTCATCGATTACCTACTCTTGACACGTATTGTTATTTAATAATATAAAAAGTTTATTAATGTTATACTGGTGTTGTCACAAATAAAATTGAACTAATAAAATATCAAACAAGCAACAAAGACGTATGGTTTAAAAAATAATAAATGATATACAATAAAATGTGAAAATGTGAAATTTTTCTTTCCGGCTTTATCAATCAACGTCTACTTAGTTTTCCTTGATATTTTATTTGGATTTTTTACTTATTTTTTTACACTCCACTTAGGTGTGTGTATTTGAGGCAACACAAGTCAGGATACATCGCCTCAAGAGAGAGTCTTGAGCGTTACGTCGTATGTCATTGTGACTTGACTGAAAATCTAATTTCTTCGAATATGTGTAGGTTCATTCTTTCATACATTTTCCCTCTTTTCCGTCATTTCATACATGAGCTTTTGCCATCTTGTCGTTGATGTCTTATATTGTCAACGTAATGATGAATGAAAAGTTAATCGTAATAATATTGACTGCTTTCGTTATTGTAGCCGTCGCATAGAAAATAAACTCATGTTGCGCTCATAGTTGCGGGGTCGAAAGAAGAAAAGCGATTAAGTTTACACCACATGTCAAAGAAAAATTGATAACAGAGGGCATGAATAATGACTGCCTTTGAACAATATTTACATAATATCTGCATTTTAATTTGCTAATATTATTCACTTAACTGCTATATCAGAAAGACATTTGTAGCGTTTCATCAGGAACGTGAACATGAACTAAATTCCCAAAAACAGTAATTAAACCCAATCTCACAGCTTCTAGGCGTCCACTTTGTAACCCGCCTTTATTCCCACAAAGAAAATAATTTCATTATCATTAGCATTTACATTCTTATACACCTAACATGATGTTGTTGCTCTGTTTTTGTAATTAAGGACGAAATTGGTTGTCTTGGTTGGAATGTACCAGTTTGTAAATAGAGTTGTGATGAGTGTGCATGGTTAGTGTCCCTTTTGTAATTCCAATTTGTGTTTTGTCAGTTTTGTGTTATGTTATGAGTTTGCTAGTGTTTTTGGAATGGATGTCGGTTTGCGTCTGTAGTATACGAATGTTTCCAAAGGTCGATTAAATCGGCCACTGAACCACTTTAATTGTCTCATGTCCCTCCACAGCGTCGTATTTAAAATGCACTTCGGGTTCCTTCGCTGCGGACCGCGGTTGGTTTAACGATGATGTTCTCTATCCAACTTTGGTCGATCTGAAATTGCGACCGCGACCGCCGCCTCCACCGCCGCGGCCTCGTCCGCGCCCGACGTGCTGTCCGCACAGTATTCGTTTGAACGCCTGCCGGAATTCCGGATTGAATATCGTGTAAATGACCGGATTCAATGTCGAATTGAAATAACCTAACCAGAGCGAAAACGCTTGCACATACGGCGAGATCGAACAGTGTTCCCCGCACAACGGCATGACCAGCGCGAGAATGAAGAACGGCAGCCAACACATCACAAACGCGCCCGTAATAATCGCCAGCGTCTTTGCAGCTTTCCGCTCGCGCTTCGCCTCGAGCGTTTCTTTCTTGGTTTTCGTCACGGGGGGCAACAATTTATCGGCCGGACACGCCGCCTCCACGCGACTAATATCGCTAATGTGGCTCTGATGACTCGCCGAGCCGTTGTTCGTCGTCCCCGTGGACGTTTTTTCCGGACTCACGTTATTCGACACTACCATATTGTCCAATTTCGGCTTGGTTATTGTAAACGCTGTCGTTTCTTCCGCATGATTACCGTTCGCTTGTTGCTCCGACTCCTCCATGACTACATCCATGGTGGTCGTGGATTGTCCTTCCATCATCACGATGGACGACACTAAGGCTTCCGCGGCAGTCGACTTCTTCGTTGACTTCTTCATGCGGAGAAAGCGACGCTTTGTTAGGAAGCTGCGAGCGTTGTTGTTGCTCTTGTTGGGGTCGTTGGGCTTCTCGACGTTGTGATTGCGCATCTCGCGTCGTTTGCGAATACGCTTACGTGCCGTTTGGAAGATCTTCCAGTAGAGAATGAAAATCACTAGGAGCGGCACGTAAAACGTCGACGACGTGGCGAATATCTGATAGCCGACGTCCTGGCTGACCAGACATTGCTTCTTAATATTGATACGGTTCAAATAGTCCGGGTCCTTCCACCCGAATTGAGGTATTTGTGGCGCGAGAGAGACAACCAGCGCTACACTCCAAATCATCACCATCATTACATAGATACGGTTGCTGTTTCTCGTGTAGACGACATTCGTTACAGCCCAATATCTAAATTATTTGTAAGTTTATCAAATTGTTTTGTTTGGCACAACATAAACTAGGATAGTTTACAAAGCGGTAACAAGAACAACTGCGGTCGCTGACTGCACTAATAAGCAAAAAGTTTGCTGGAAGTTTGGGTTTAGCATAACATAAGCAAAGGTTTACAACTTGTATATACGAGGTGAATATTTGATTCTGTACTGTATAGTAAAGTTAGTTGGATCTTCAATTTTCGCTGTTACACTTTGAGGTCGTCGAAATGCAAAACACTAACATGCAATATGCAAGTGTTGCCATTACATGCATCGCAACAAATTGCACAATTTCCGGAAATCAATCCCGAACGTACGTGTGCGCTTTTAAAATCCAATTATCCTGATTTGAAACCAATCGTGCTCAATACAAGTCACGATTTGCACATTCTCATAAAAGTTATATTTGAAACTTTTAGATTAAACTAAAATACTGATGTTCATTCTTGAAATAAAATCTAAACAATGCGGTCATAAATTGGCAAACTTCCTGTGCAGTTTCAGTTTTATTAAAACAAATACAATTTATGAATGGGACGAACGCGAAAAAACAGTACAACAAATGCGGCACGTGAGCCGCTTGAAAATAGAATTTTAATGGCCGTAATTGCAAGCGTTCGCTTTAACGTTTCCGCCTTTGCGGCAATTTAATCCGGTATTGTGAATGTGTGCGTTTTGCTTTCGCCTCTCGGCCCACTCATATTTTAAATGCAAGCAACAGCCGCCGATTTGCACTGACACACTGCCGCACTACTATTGTGTGCACAATGCACACAATTCGCAACGCGTTGAGTGTTTTATGAAAGGCCCTCGTTTGCAGTAAATTTATAATATTTCGTTTTGAGAATTTCCGCCTTGGCGCGAGTTTGAGTCGTTTATAGGAAGCGCGCTGTCAGCGTTACGTATAACTCTAATATAAAATGTTACGTGTATATCAAACCCGGAAAATGCATTAAATCAATGTGTATTATAGATCAGTCACGCCATTGGTTAATGCAGTAGTGCTTCCAGCGGAAAATGCGCGCTTGAAAAGCTTTCTGTTCGCATGGGATGCGCGCGAAGGATAATGCAAAAAATGTAACATACAAAGTGTTCAAAACACACTTAGGCAATATGTGCAAATGTATTTTGTATATTCGAGGATGTTAGTGTATTGCATATCCCAAGTGATGATATGATGATGTAAGCGGTATGATGGAATGTTTGGTTGGCGCTCTTCATCATAAAGTGTGGTGTGTGGTTGTTATAATGCGTGCATTAGCGAGACCGCAAAAACCATCAACAAATACACTATCAGACTACTACGACAAACAAAGTAAAACAACTAACAGCATCTACATACATCTATCTTCTAGATGAGAAGAAAATGCAAATAAATGGCATGTCAAAAAGAAATTGGAAAAATAGATTTCGTAGCTTTGAATATGAATAGATAAAAAATCAAATGTCAATATAAATATAGTTAAAAGCGTTAAAAGGTTTTCAAGTGCACAAACAAATATGCATAAGACAGTCGATATGTAAATAATATCATTTGAATATTTATGATTCGAACTATTTGTTTGGTTAACGTACCGATCCATTGCGATTGCAACCAAATGCAATATCGACGCAGTGCAACACATAACGTCGATGGTGGTCCACATATCACACACTTCCGGACCCATTATCCAATTATTGCTTATCTGTAAACAAATCCAAAATGCAAAGTCAAAAACATAATTAACCCAAACTATGATGCGGCTATTAAATTGCTGACGCTCATTTGACGACATTAAGGTCGTAAAACGAAAATTGTCCTAATCACGAAATACTAAATAGCATAACGATTTAGTGTAACTATCCTGATTGCCGAAAATGTTCGATCGTAAAGTGTGCGCACTGTATTATTGTGCTGGTTGCCTATCCAAAGATGACTAGATGACTATTAGAGGAGAAAGCAAGCGCGGCGTAAAAGGGTCCTGCTTGATTTATACGAACAATAAATAGTCGCATTTTGGTTTTGGTTATAGCGTTCGAAATTTACGTGCATGCGGCGTTAACTATTTCAATTGTAACGCCATCGTCAAAGCGAGTAGAAACAGCCGAAGACCGAAGCAACCAAGTGAGAAGAGAGAATAATCGTGGTAGTCGCAAATGTGTTGGGAGTAGAAGATGTTGCGCGCTCTTAGTTATACTATAAGTGCTTGTAGTTGTAAATTATATCCTTCCGTTGAACACGCTCATGCTAAATGTGTTCCTTCAAGATTATCCTGTCATATACTTAAGTTATAGGATAGCAACACTCAGTATGTAGACTCATTGAAGAGTGCACGAGTTAGCTAATTATCAGCAGAGCAGTGTTACATCCTTGATGCGTGCGTGAATATTGACAAGATTGTACACATACATATAGCACATCCTTAGACGGCTAATTGGTTATCTATAGGTTTTCCTTCCGATTCAAGTCCCTCAACCGCAAGTTAGTGTTTCGTTCGGTGTGCAGCGTTTTGCTTTCTATCCCGCTTTATCGCCTTGATCCTAAGACTATTCACTAAAACATCATCCGATCGGCTATTTCCTATATATTATCTAGGTATTTGTCCTAATTTCCTTGCTTTGCTTCTTACGTTTAGTTTACAATATTACGAATCTTTGATTAGCTGATGCAAATTTCTTACACACATTTGCGGTAACATAAATCAATAGAATACACTTTATTTTCCCTATGCTCGGAAAAGATAAATAAATTTATGCTAATGTAATGTATGCTTTACCTACTTTTTGCACAGACCGTAATAATAATAAATTAAAAAGAAAAAGACAAGAGGCCAGATCTCATTACGTCATAATTACATTTGAAACATACGCGCACTTCCACGATGCCCACGCTTTTAATGCCTAAAATTGTTTGTTTGCGTTAGTGTTTGAAGAAAGTGCAAGTAGAAAATCTTGGGTCGTGGCGAATGGAAAAATTAAATTAAAATGTAAATCCGGACGCGCGGTATGATGTAGCAAAAAAAACATAAAATGCAGAAAAAACGGAATGAATGAAGACCATAATGTAAGGAAAAGGAAAAAGGCCGCGTGCTGGAATAAAAAATGTACTCACATTTAAAAAGCTCGAGGGATGGAAGCAAGGCCATCATCGGACAGGATTCTAAGTTCACCGCGAACCAAAGTACGAGATTCGAGGGATAAGAGCCAGAAAACACGTCCGAGCCCGGCGCCTCCACTTTCTTTCGCGCATCTTTTTCGGCCAAACAAACAGAAACAAACGTGCCGGTTCCGAGCAGCATTTCGCTCATTTGCATACTTTCTTTGATAATATCTTTTTATACAAAAGCAACAACAGCCTACGCGCACTAATATTATATTTACCATTAGCACTAATGCAGTAAACCAACCAACAAGGCGGAAAACAAGACATACCAAATAAAAATAAAAACAACGCATGATGAAACGTGAAAAAATTATGCTCGAACTTGTTATTTGAATTTATTAAAATTTGCATTACGAGTGCAGTTTAAATATGCAGGAAAATATTTCTATTTTAAATCACACTTTATAAAATTAACGTGATGCATTTTGTCAATATTGCATAAAATTCAGTTAAAATTGTAGCGTGTAACTTCTCATGAAAATATGATGACAGTTATTAAATATAAAATACAAAAAATGTAACAGTTTTCTACTTACATTAAATGTTCGTTTTTATTAACTAATTAAAAATTACAGCACTTAATTTGCTATGACGCTTCAAACGTTCCGTTCGCGCATACACTTATCATGTCTATCTAACTACTTCAGTAAGGTGTGCATAATTTACGGTAAATTGCAGTTTCGACTTTACGTACCTATACAACGAGTAGCTAGGTACTAAATATTTTATCAAATAATTTTGCAGTCAGGTCAGGATGAACTCATGCCTTTAACTTTAACCCGACAGGCATAAAATAGTTTCATTTGCCTTTTGCCTAACATCGACATGGCCGTGCTAGTTTTTACCACATTTTCTTTAGGTATGCGTGTTATATTTTTAATCCTGTTTATACAAAAACAAATAGTCCTTCTGTTTATGGTATGTGCAATTTATAGATGTGAAACCAGCGATGAATATTCATAGCCTAGTTTTTGTTTAATTAAAGCGCACCGCAAGAAGTTATAGATGAAAAAAACAGACGAACAAGCTAATTTATATACATATTGCATATTTTACATGCAATAAAATGTGGGTACGTTTTGTGAGATATTATACTCTCAGTAGTGCAGTTTGCAATGCAATGCAGGACATTAGTTGAAGTACGAAGCGCCAGCAAGGACGAAATTGCTAAATTATATGTCACCAACCTTTGTTCAGTATTCCTTACACACAAAACTCAACCCACACTTGCAAGCAACCCCAAATGATATAGTTATGAAAATTTAAATGTGTTATCCTTAACTACACATTATTTAAATGTGACACATAAAAGAAGGACATGAATTATGCACATTACTTCAAAAACTCGCTTTGACTTGAAATTGGAACGTCATGTAAATGCGGGGATTGGAAAGAAATTTGCATCAAAATTGTATGACTACAAAACCTTCAGACTTCTTCCAGCTTCCTAGCTTATAAACATTCCGTTTGCGTTTCATCTACGCTCTACGCGTTTCTAACATTCATTGCTGTTTTGTTCGCATGTAATGCTTGTTAGCATAGCAATCATTTAGACGAAAAACTTTTTAATTGAATAAATCTAAAGCATATTTAAATTTTAATACAAATAACAAATATTAGGGATTATTTATTGATTTTAGTCCGATTGTTTTTGGAGTTAAATTTTCATTATTTAATTTTTAGCAATTTGTAAAATAAAAGCTTAGATGTCGTCAAATGATCACGTTTTTAGTCGACAAATCATCAGATTATCCTATTAAGTTAATAAATATTAATATGAGACGAGGACGAACAAGTCATTTGCAAGGCGATGTATAAAAGCGTGCAAAATTCGCCAAGCGAAGCAAAGTTGGAAAGAAATTTAATTTCGAACCGCAAAATTTTATATTCAACGTGCATAAGCGGTAAAGGTGAAAAAAACTTGAAAGTTGGCGTCAATGTGATGAATTTATTAACAACGAATAGCGATTGATTAATTAGACTCTGGAAAGTTTAAGGCATCAGGCATTAGAAATTAGAAAAAATTAAGATTTGATTATAAACTTTTCACGCGAGAAGCACGCTTGCATGATTCATGCATTTTAACTTCGTGGTCTATCGTCGTCTTGTCCAACGCATGGCATTTTTAATTTCTTAGTTGCTGGAATCTTGTTTTCAATAACATTGTACATTGGTGAATTAATTGTTTATAATATTGGAAAGGGCTTGATCGAAAGAGCATATTTTCTAACTTGCATCTTAAAACTTAAATCTACAGAAAAAAAATCAAGGACAATGAAACTATTTTTTCCTTTACATGTTCGTAGTTATATAAGACACAAGCATAAGCTTTAGTTGCATATTCCTTTTACCATCACGAACATTAATGAGCACTTATTAAAGTCTTGAATTATAATGTGTATGTGTTTTCGCACTTCATTCTTCTTGTGCTCGCGCACTCCGTTTGTTTCTACAAGAAATCCCCGACAACAACCTAGATAATTACGGCAAGGAAAGCGCGCTCCTTTTCCTCCAATTTGCTTCATCTCGTTTCCGCTCACGTTTCGCATCGCTTTAAAAATTACTTAAAAAACAAGTGCAATTATTTCGGCATTAAAAGCTTTAAGTGCTCTCCGGTTGATATCCTTGAAGCAATTAAAGCATTTGCTCTTTTTATATATAGACTTTTATTATTGTTATCCTTTCGAGTCCTTTGTGTGCGTGTGCGGGCAAGCGAAAGTATTTTTTCTTTTGTTATTATAATTGGAGCTTAATGAAGCGCAACGTTGAGTGAAATTGTGAGAAAATGTGCGCTCGTCCTCTTTGATCGATAGCTTACGCTTAATTAGACGAACAATAGACTAAATTTCCACAAGGATAATAATAAATCTAGCGGTGTTTCAAAAGTTTGGCGAAAATTACGTCGAAATTCTTGTTGCTTGATTTTTAAAAAGCAACGTTTTCAACATTGGATTTGAAACAAAACGCAATTTCGTTCGTTGCTTCATCATGGACTACAGACTCGAGTAAGCTCGATAAAAGGGTGCTTCTTTAATTCAGTAGGTGAAGGAAAATAATAGATATCGACTCGCTTCTTCGTCGAATAAGTTTCGTCGTTGGTTTTGATTCGCTTCGTAGCTCGGAGTCCAACATGTGCGCAATGCGTTTCCCTATTGTTTTTCGTTCTCGGTGTAGCAATGTGTGTGATGTGCGCTTCTCTAAAGTCGTTTTTGTGTGCTTTTCGCAAATTCCATTAGCTGGATGGACTTTTAAAAACGTTTCTTCTCCCTTTTTCAAACGCTCAGACAAGCCGCCCGCAATCGAGGAAGGGAAGAGAATGCGCTGTTGCTGTTCGATACACACTGGTAATTCGGTTCATGGGCGAATGAGGAAAAACATTGAGGCATTTAGGAGGGCTGAAGCTAAAAGTGTTGTGGCAGGACAATTGCGAGACACGCGTGTATGTGTGGAGTTGATGTGTAAACGTGTGTGCCCACACAACAAACCTAGTATCCATGGGTCGGGGTCATGGGGCTTCCTGGGATTTGTTATTTAACTTATTGGAAGAGCACGCACGAAACAGCAACAAGAGGAAGTAGCTCAACGCTCAAACACAATATACTTCGGCGAGAGGCGGCGAACGAGTAGGACGCAGCCATGAAAAACGGTGAAAAGCAATAAATGTTAACATTGGTAACTGAAAATAAGTAAGAGTGGCACCAGTGGTAAATTCTGGGGTATCACAACATGTGCGCCAAGGACGAACGCTTACAGATAAATCGTCCTTTTTTCGGCCACATTCGTCTCAACAAACACAACAATTTTCAAACTAACCGAAAATTACGACATTTTTCCCCAGCACAATGTTTTAATTTAATAGGATTGGACATCTGCTACACGACACGAGTTTCTGCTATTGGTCAGATTTAACTCAAGTGAACTAAATATTTCCCAACTTTTTGAATGTGGATCAGAAGTGGCTTCGTTAACTTTGTTCAATAAGCCATTTTAATCCATGAGTTTTGAGGATTGGATTATACGAAATTTCCAATTTTAAAAACAGTTCAGTTTTGAACTGCTCTAATTGTCTATTCCACTTTGTTAGCATTCAGTTTACATAATGTAAGAGCCACATAGGTATTTCCAAGTCAATTTAAAATTATAATATTCAAGTTCGATCAATTCAATTTCGGCTCACGAATTTCGTAGCAACACACCTGCGTCTGTTTCAACCTAGTATTACACGTTTACACTTAATGCGAATTTCTATTGTTTCAATTTTACGCTTTGCTCGGTGGTTAAAGCCGGTGCGGTATCGGTACATAATTCGCCGATTAACGTTATCGACTTCTTGCCTCGACGATGCCGAATAACCAGGCATTTGCGAGCGTCATGCTTGGGATGATGGAAAGCCTCCATCAAGCAGCTCATATATATCTAAGTGGATTTCATGGGAAGACGGGAGGTAGATGAAAGTCGTGCTGCTTGCAATACCATAAGCATTACCTTAAGCAATCCACCCGAGTCTACTAAATGGCGAGTAACTCTCAGATCAAGCCGTTGACGTAATCGTCGTCGCAGTCAATATGTGTTATGATGCTGTGCGGTGCTGGGAATTGGACTGAGAAGGTGTGCAATCGAGGAGGCAATATACGTGTATTGTGCAAGTGCTATCGAGGATTGTTGGTTAGGCCCCCAAGCAAGGAGACGGCGTTTGGGCGAGTGCCTAGTTATTTACATAATAAGTCAATTACCAACAGCAATCCATCACACAACGAACAAGCGCGCGTTGTATCGACAGACAGAGTCAACAAACGCTCCGAGTTCGGTTTGGGGTTTTCGTCTGCCTCTTCCCCGATTTCCAAACATTGCCAATAAAGTTTAAACAACTACAACTGTGCTTACAACTTGATCTATTCGATTATTCATGTACTCTTTACGTTGATATTCGATGACTCAATATTGTGAAGGCGCCGGGCGCAATTCAATTTCTTTTATTTGTTGCGACCGCAGTTCCGCTAACAAATTGTAGGTTTTGGGTTTGTGTATACTAAACAAGAATAGTTGTGGATTGTTAGTCCTGGTCGGTTTATGCACACATCTCGAAGGCATATTAAATTTACATTGGGAAAAGTGTCACGTCTTCAAATACCGAATGTACGTAGCCTTACAAGTTAAGGAAAAGGAAGATGAGAGCATGTTGTTACTCACCACGTAGACGGCACCAAGGGGCATCACTAGGCAGGCGACCATCAAGTCGGCCACCGACAAGGATACTATCAAGTAGTTGGCGACATTTTGAAGATTTCTTTCCAACAAGATGGCGGCTATCACGAACACGTTACCTGAAACGTTTGGAAAATGTGTAATTAATCCTGGAAATACTTATTTTCCACTCCATTTAATCAAGTGAAAAGCGGATTTCCACTACATTAACTTTAATATCAAATCTAGATTTTAATATGCGGTTTCCTTTTTTCATTAAAAATAAGTAGAACATACGTTTGCGTAATAAAAACAATCTTTATTCATCTAAAGCAGTAACTCTTCAAAATAACCATGTTAGGAATGTACAATTACGATTACAGCCATAAATATAATTCTGTAATGAAATATTTTTAACGGTTTTATTTTATTTTACAAATTTTAGAGAGAGAACTATAAATAATGAACGTCGACACGTCATCATGAATTTTCAGTTGTGCTAATGTATTTTTATTAGATCCGGATCGGATTCATTTGAAAAATACCCACCTTAACGCGGTGAATAAAGTGGAAAATGAAGGAATGAAGAAATGATGGAACTAAATGGAATTTCAATTTTAGTGCCGTCACTTATGCTAGCAGCGAAGCATATTATTCAAAAAAAAGTAAAAACGTAAAATGATGATTGCGAGGAGAGTAACATATTCCCACATGTATATTTTCACCCGTATAATCGCATGCGGTTCAATCCAATAATGTAAAAATGTAATACTCATAATATAGATCGCAGACAAGAAAAAAGTATCGTACATTTGCTAAAATATGTCAGATATTTTCCCTGTTTATTTTGGCAAATCTGCAAGGGCTCCCATCAAATGTCTTAAAGCCCTATCGGATTTATGCAATGTAATGCGACTCGTTTTCACATAGATATTTTCGAAGCATTTTTCGAATGTGTTTAGCTTCTTGTATCCGTTAGTGCATCTGCAAATGCCAAATACCGTTCGTATAAAGTCTCGGCACGAGTAAGTTATGTGCACATGAGGCATCCCTGAAGGGCATACGAGTAGTGGTAAATTGATGCACCTCCTTATCGGCTGGTATCATCATGCCAGTATTCCTGTATAAGAAGGTCTGTAACGTTATATGTTATGCACTCAATGCAGCAGACAGCAGTAAAGCTTCGTGTTGCAATATGCGCAATATGTTCCCAAGCTGCATGCACGATGCAAGTTGCAGGCAAGTATGCGTTATTTATACCGAAAACTTCATGACCCGACATTGCCGATGACTGGAATTGTGGGCATGAAGAACGCAAGGAAGATGGAAAATTTGATCGTTTTTGTTGATGTGCATGTGCTGGAATTATGTTTTGGGTAGCGCAACTCGGTTACTCGGCAAACATCAAAAAACGCCGAACGTTTTTAACATCCTGTATTACTGCGGATGGAACTTAAAGTGCAGGATGCAAAGATACCAATAAACCGACGACTTCTTGTTGCAACTTGTAATGGGAAAGAAAATGTACGCAACAATTGCTAAAGTTAGTACAAAAAGTAACTGAATAAGCTCATGAATACGATTTAGAAATTGAGTTAAATCCCAATTGTATAAAGCCATGTTCTTATTTCAGTGGAATATATGCTGTACATTTACACAGTTCCATTTGTAAATTAAGTTCCATTCATTTGTTTCATGTTTCAAACCAAAAAGTTTCTATTTACTCTCTTCTATTTGCACTTTTTGTGCTTTTCAAATATATAACAAATTAAAAAAGTTTCAACTCTCGGCGCGGCGGTTAAATTAATTTATCACAGAATCCTTTTTGCTCCGTGTGCATTACGACATCCTTTGAGAACACTGCTACCTTTACGCAAGCCTTTTTGTTGTTTATTTGTAAAAAGTTGTAGAAGTTGAATATGCGATGAAACAAAATTGCTCCTTTTCAGCAGAAAAATGTTCCAATTTAGATTTCAATTTGACTTCGATACATTCGTCGTCGCACTTAA
>JARJDT010021629.1:0-24657 GCA_030264655.1 Leptusa sp. GC000079 | reverse complement strand
CCAGCATTTTCTATTTATTTATGTTTTATGTTCCATGTCCATGCAAAAAATAGCTTTTAATGTTATGACTACATTGAAACAATAAATGTTTAATATGGTGTTATAAAATGTACACACGTGGCACACACCTACTTAGTACTTACATACATCCCCGTGTGATTTCTGTAAGTGAGAATCTCAGACAATCTCCAAATGTAATGGCATTAACACCCTGTAGAATGGCATAAGCCTAATTTAGATTCAAGAAGCACATGTGTGAAGTTATAGGTGTAGGTTTGTCGTTTGTCTATATTTGTTTGCAGAACAAACTCTTTGTACGCATTAAAACTAACCCCGTTCGCGTTACTTTGCTTTAGCTTTAGGTCACATGATGATGTTCGGTGCGTTTAAGTTGGTAAAGCTCGGTCGAGAGCAAAGGTTCACAGGATGGTTCTGGCTCGTTGGTTTAACTTTAGTACCCTTAGTTAGATAGTTCCCCGTTTATAAATGAATTTACTATTATTATCCACGACGAGTTTCGGTGTAGCGTTGTCGGCGTTCGGTCTGGGGTGTTAGTCGAAGTAATTAATGCATCAGGACACACACACTCACTCGCGTGTTGTGTGCACATAATACATTAAATTTAATTAATTTACTAAAATATATGGATGCGCTTATGGAGATGAAGATGCTTAATGGTACACGCAGCTCATGTTCTTAGTTTTGTTGCGCAATGTTTACTAAATTATAAATTTAAATGAAAATGTTCATTCATTATTATAACGAGCTGCGATGTTTGCGGACATATCATAATCATAATGTTCGCTCGGAAATGAAATGACTCAGTTTCGTATGCAGCTTTTCATCACTTGCTCTGCTCTACGATGATCTTATAAAATAAAAATGTTTTAATAGAAAAAGTGTCCACACGTGAACTTCATCATTAGATCTCATTTGGGAACATCCTGTTTACCGTTCGGTGAGATGTTCGCTCGCTCAAGCTTATGGCGTAATAAAGAAAAATAACTAAGTTTATCGTAGCGTATAAAACGCTCCAACTCGCAACTTATACTGGCTGTTTTAATGCATTAATAAATCGCAGACCTTGGACGTCCGAGCCATTTGACGTTTTATTTTTCTGGGAAATTTAATTTGGAACTTCCATTAAATTCCCCAGACCCAGACATGCTTTGACGTTTTCATCCACGGTTTAAATTGAAACTTATGTGCGATATTTTCTTGGGATATTGAGTTTTCGACGTTCGCAATAGGAAAGACGACGAAATAAAAGACAACGAAATGGAAATTAAATAAATCTTGTTGATTTGTTTCGAGTTAGACATATTTAGTTTGCACTATACTGCGCAGTATGCGGACGCGAAATAACAATTCCGTTTGTGTGCTATGTGCCTTGTTCCAGATTTATTTGTTAGTTTTTAATTCCTTGGGGATATGTTGAAAGTTGGGCGAGCATGTTGTGTGGCGAATGTTTGCAGGGCATTTGGACTTTGTCCATATTCGAACCGCACTGCTGAATGCAAACATTTGCAGGTTGCACAAGTTCATTTATTTAAAATTCGCAAAATACTTCAGAATGCATTCGTGATAACAACGGGAATTTCCACAGACTGTTTTGTTTGAGATATCAAAGCCTTTTTTAAGTACCTTGGTAATTTGTTTGATTTACAACGACAAAGTTATAATAACAACTTATATCATGAAGTTCAGTAAACTGATTTACAAATAAACAATAAATTGCACTGCGTTTTGTTTTAATTCGCCCATAAATGAAATTGAATAAAATCATTGAAATAAAATCGAAATGTTTTACGTGGGTGCAAGTTTCTCTCTCCAATCTATGATCAATGCATTTGTATTCAAAATTTAAAAGGTTTACCGAATGAATGAATCGAGTGAAAGCATGAAGCCAGAAGCAACGAATATACGTGAAAAGTTGATATTATTAATCTTCGTCTATTGAAAATTTTATTCTACCTTTCATGTCCCAGTCGTTTGCATTGCATCAACAACACTTATCGTGTTTGAATGTTGCGCACATGGTCATACGTCGAAGCGTCATATTAACAAACTTAAATTTATTGACACTACAGACTGTTAACATGTGTTTATTGTCGCAGGAAAAACTAACTCGTTTCTAATTTGCATAACAATAAAGTAGTAACAATATTTGACATTCCTGAAAACCGCAGGGGACAATTTACCACCCTTGTTACCACCTTCGTGATACTTTGCATTCTTTTTACCTTCTTTTCGATTATGTGTTTAAAAACTTGAACTTTATTCGGAACCCTGTTTGAAAGCACGCACTATCAATACCAATATCGAACATGACGCATTTTAGATACCTACGTCTGCGAAGCCCTGAAATGCAAACACAAAAGGTGTTAGTGTTTTTTTGTTAAAGCGCAAAAGGTTTTGTTCCTCTATTGTGTGTGCCTTTTGTGTCTCGCATTTTCACCGATCTTTGTGCCTTATGCCAAATACCAAAGAGGAGTCTATTGAGGAGAAAAAACACGACAAGAAAATCCTAGCTCTGCTGAGCTGGTGCCACAGAATCCTCGTCCTTCCAAAGAAATTCAAAGCTGTTCAAAGAGAATCGGCAGAACAGCTGATAAGTTTCTACCTGTCGTCTTCTTATGTTAAAGATCCAAGTTCCAGGTCCGGTTAGTTGGCTCAAGGCGAAGGCGAAGGCGCTTCTTATATAAGTTACTTACTTGGGTGGAAGGTGGAAGTTTTTGTGTTGGCACTTGGCGTAAGCTTTGGTATGTTGTTATTCTTATTAGGCTTTTCATTCTGTTCTCTTCTCTTTGAACCATCATCATCGCATTCTACCTACATTCTTCTTGTTAAAGATCCTCCATACCTGTATGAAGAACTCATACTCAACCACTATTATCATTATACACTTTGTTTGGACGTTTGGAGTTTTCAATTTTAATGTATTTGGGGGAAATTGTTGGTTTATAAAACTGGGTTTTAGAAGAGTTCAGTGGACAAACTGTAGATTTTATTCGTCAGTCATCACAGAGAAAAGTATCTCGTGTTGTGTTCGTCTGTTCATGTTCATAGTAAAAAGCTAAAAGGAGTCAAGTATGTTGAGATCGGTGCAATGTGCCTCTTCTATGCGGCAATGCAACTGCAGCATCTCCGAGTGCGCTTAGTAATGACCCGGAATGAGGTCCGCTTATTTATTTACCTGTTCCTCAATCCTCTTCTCCAACTGCAACAAAGTCGACAACTAATCCGTCGTCGTCGTCGTTGAAGTTGAAGTCTAGCAAGAGTGCGCATTTGAATGGAATTATTCATGTGAAATGCGATTTCTTTTCATTTCAATTAAATTGCAAAATAAAAGCTGCGATGAATTTCCTCGTTAAATCTTTTAAATTTACACCCGCTGCGTTCGAACGCGCTTAAATCATCGGAGCACTATAAACTATGGGTGTCGTTTAATTGAAATCGAAGATAAATTTTCTGCTTTATTAGTGAAAAGTGTGGTTTTTATTTCGCATTCTACACAATGACTTATAAACAAGCATAGAGCACGTGCCAATTCTTTCATGGCTTTCAAATCTGCTGGCGCTAACCGCAAGCCGCAAACGAATGCTGATTCAGATACTCGAATAGTGGATGCTGGTATGGCATAAAGCGTGGTATTAACGACTAAATGGCTTTTCACGATAAATTTCCACATAAATTTTCTTTAAACCTGTACAAAGCTTAGCCCAATGAATGAAAATCCATATATTTATACGTACGTGCTGCGCAACCGGGCGGCATGTAAGTTTCTAAGTCATATGTTAGTTATTTATTTAAACCTCAACATACTCACGTAGTAGACGTAGAAGAAAAGCTAATATAATAAAACGACAATGCGAAACAAACACTTGTTTCACAAAGGATCATTAAACAAGACCAACATAAATCACAATTACATACAAACCAACAGCCTTATGGCTTTTAAAACAAAGCAATTTTTTAACTTTAAAAAACGGTGCTGAATTTAATAAAGCTAAAAGAAAGAAGTAGTATAGGTAATGTTTTTGTTCCTGTCTTTTTGATGAAGTGGGTGTTAAAATGAATGACAGAACAAAAACACCTCGGGAAATCTGATAAATTGGACTACCTATCGACCTATCATGCTATCCCATGGATAGATTCCTGCTTACGTCAGCCTAAACATGCATAACTACACCATTTTTACCTATATTCAAATTGATATTGAAATCTGCATTGGAGCGATTATTAAAAACGATGATTTATGGCCCTATATGGCCTCCATGTTCAACGTATTGTAATTAATAAATGCGATCGATGGGAACACATTACTTACACTCGTGTTACCACGTTCACGTTCATATACCTATTGTATAAAAGTATGGCGAACGAGAGAAAAATGTGTGGAAAATGGAAATTTTCGTTCGGGGTGTGTCTTAATTAGATCCTAATTAACTCGGTGTTAATTGCTCCAGCGCCCTGAACGAATGTCTATACAATATAAACTAATGAAAATACACTGGAGCATTTACTCGAGAACAATGAAAGGCAAACAGGCGTAAAGTAGTGTTTCACGCAGTATTTGAACGAATAACAAACGACTGGGTAGTCTGTGTAGTGGCGCGAAGAATGCGCCGAATAAATGTGACCCTGGAATTTCCAGTACGGATTCTGCAGGAGCGGTGCCTGACGTCCTGTGTAGTCCTGTATTGATTATTCTTCGCTCGCGCCCGCCATATACCTTCATGCTTTAGTTGTTGTCCTGGTTGGCGGCGCACACCAGAGCAGACAGTTTGCAAATCGGATGTGAATACTTTTCGTTTCGTTTCGAGTAGAGTTTTACTTAGTATTTCCGGTTTGCTGGTAATTCAAACAAGATTTTCCGCGATATACGAATGTGATCTTGTCGAGGGTTGTGGGCGTGCGTTACCACCGCCAACGTTGCTCGTTGCCGCCGCCGAACAAGTGCAAAACCTATTGTCTGCTGTCAGTTCACGCACCGAACACGGTACATGCACGCATACGAACACGGACACAAAGAGACAATAGACTGATTTTGGATTTTAGTGTGTCATTATCGTAATGTGGGTTCTCTTGGACTTTGCAGGGTGCAGACAAATCGTACTACACGGGGGAGATAAACATCGATGCTAATGATGATGTGGAAGGGAGTGGAGGCGGCTCAGAATTTACGGGGGACTTAGAGTCGAGCGGTTCCGGATACGGCACCGACGACGAAGACTTCAAAGATCCACACAAACCAGATCGTAAGTACTTTCCAAGCTAATCAGCTGACGTGACGTTTTACGTAACATTTTTGCAGCTCCTCGACGAGAACATCCAACCGAGCCGCCGCGAAAGATTGTTCCGGAGGTGCTCAGTCCTCCCAAAGAGGAGGATATCAGTAAACCAAGCTATCCAGATTCGGGCGTCATCATGAACCCGAAATCCGAAGACAGACCCACGTTCTTTGCACAACCAGGAATCTTAGCAGGTATATTGATTGCTCACTACAAGTCTCTCTTATTAGGTATATGTATATCCCGTTCAGGAATCAACTCGAGTGTGAGGAAATGCATTCCTGAACGGTGTATCAGTGAGAATATAAATGAACGGTCTTCCTTGTTTCAGCTGTGATTGGTGGTGCAGTTGTCGGTCTGCTGTGTGCCATCTTAGTGGTGATGTTCATCGTGTACAGGATGCGCAAGAAAGATGAGGGCTCGTATCCCTTAGATGAGCCGAAACGATCGCCGACGTCGAACTCGTATAATCGGGGCAATAGTAAAGAGTTCTTCGCCTGAAATTAAGTGCGGTTTTACCTTCATTGGACAATACAAATTATTTTAACTACAAAACAATTGATGAGGATTGCTCTGGCGGAATGATTGAATGAATGCAACATACTTCAAGAAAATGATCAATGCGATGCTAATGAGAAACAAACTCAATACCAATAGAAAAGAATACGATTTAAACAAACAACAAATTATTATTCATTAGACATGTTAACAATCCCACTATTAGACTATATTATTGCTACATGAAACAAAATTTAAACCACGATAAGCTATGACTGAATCTAATTACTGCTTTCGTAGACAGCTTTATAATGATAACAAATAATTTAAAATATATTGGCAAAAAAATAAAATGGTACTTTTAATAATTATTCGATTCAAATCTCAAATGATATCTGAAAGCGAAATGAAAAACCAAACAACGCACATTTTAATTTTATAATAGTTACGAATTATACGTAAGGATATCATTTTTTATATACCTATCTTACAATAGATGATATAAATTGAATGGGGGTTGTCAGCTTTTTGTAATAAATAATTTATTATCTATTAATTACAATATCAACATTTTCGTCAACTTTTTTGAATGAACGATCCACACGTATTCAAAAATATTATGTAATTTTAATATGAACAACACAACTATCCATCTATAATACAATTGATTCGGTCTAATTGCCAAAAACTGCCAACAGATAAAGCACGACTGGAATTTTTCATTACAAAATGAAGGCTAATTGATACAGATTCAGAACGATTTCGAAGAATTTCACTCGAGCATGCAAACAATCGTCGTGTCGTGGTCGTGGAACAGCAGGGGCTATAAATGAATAAATATGTAAACAGAACAGCAGTCTGTTTCCAACATGATTGTTAATTGTAAATGTACATAGTTATCGTAAATAAAAGATAAATAAAAACTAAGAAAATGAAAATAATAAGGAATAATAATTAAATTTAAAATTACTGAATTAATGAATGTTTTCGTCCAAAAAATAATTGATACCTTTTTGGGTATACCTATAATTAGTACGGTAATATTTAATTAACAAAAGGAAATTCATTGTAAAATTGAGTGGAGTGCAAGGTTAGACGTGCAGCTACAATATATTTACTAATTGATAAGAAAAGAAACAGTAAACTTAAATTTAGGAATATTTCGAATTAAAACTTGCGTTGTGATTGTGAGAGCTGAAAGATGGAATTTGAATCGCAGTTTCTTTTTGTTAATTGAGTTCATTAAAGTCAATGGTGCATTATTTATTAATACTTGAACTATTATAACTGTTATTAGACAAAACACTGATGTAAACTATGTGTCTTCTCACATCTTTATGAGATGCTGAGAATGGTGCAAGAACAACTTGAAACAGGAACTTATTGGAATTTTTGGCTTTGCCCACATTACCGATACCGAATGAATACGAACGTATAAAAATAAAATAGATGTTATTTGTCCTATTTCGGAGAATCGTACTACATGCATATATGCTCAAAACGATTGCATTTATTCTAACGAAGAGGAAAAAGATTCAATATATGATTATACATATTATAGTTAAGTAATCAAAAGAAAATGAAGTTTGAGTATCGGGCAAGAAATACACATAAACAGCATAAATAAGGAAGTAAGTAATCTACTAATATGCGAATGCGACTAGAACAAACCTACTAAACTTAGTAAACTAAAAATGCGCGCGCGAATAATGTCGGACATGTTTTGGTACATGTCAACTTTTATACTCCGATAAAACATAAAACGTACTAACGTACATAAATAAGCCATGGTGGCAGCTTCTTTTCTTAAAGAACCAGGAACAGACAGCTTCAATTCTAAGCCATATATTTATTTGAAGTTTTAATATTAAGGACAGTTTCTCTGCGTAGAACAATACGTATCTTGTAAGCTTATTTTAAGGTTGCCATACATTTTGCCAGAGATAATCGCCTTGAGCAAACCAACAACAGACGGGATTTTCTACAAGCTCACATTAATAATGATATTGAACATGAATAGGAACAAGAATCCAAGAAAAATATAAATTATTATGAAAGAAAATGAGAAGATAAACAATTTAAACAAATCATTGAATTGAAACAAGACAAAGACGATCTTATTTTGTAATGTTGAATGTGTAATTTAGTGTGTAATTTCTATATGTGAGCCCCGTCAGTCATTAACTAATTTCAGTTTCAATTTGTTATCAATTTATTCCATCAAATAATTGATTTCATAAAAAATTAAATTCCGCATTAAAAAATGAGTTAATCGAATCTATATTGCTACAAACATTAACGCTAATCTAAATCCAGTTGAAATGCTGTTTCTTCCTTTATTTTATATGTAATGTAATGATAGACTTCAAATCTATTTTATTTATTTATACTAAACTATTCTCTATTATGTATACATAAAAAATATGTATGATTTTAATACGCTATGCATTCTACATATACATATATATTTTTATTGTTTTAAAGGAAATATTTCTCGACACTATAATGTAGAAACAGTTAGGTAAAATATACGCGACGAGAGGAATATTTTTGTGTTATTTTTGATTCACGGGAGGAAATGCGATATTCTAATATTTCTAATACATATAATTCAACTTGTACTAATTGGCATATGATTGCGATTCGCATTTTGAATATTTCTATACTTAACAATTTTTTTCAATAATAAGATATTTTTTTTACACACAACCGTATAAGTCTGTAGCAATGATTTTCTTATTATATTGTATAGTATTAACTAGTATCATATGTACAATCCGGTTGTAAATAATAAAATACCCTGGACATCTAACAAAACATCCTGCTATTTATTTCATCCTGAACTTAAAAACAATTTTTTGGTAACAGCTTGGATAGCCATATTTTTTTTTAAATTTAATGTTTGAATTAAATATCATTAGTTAAAAACCGCAATTAATATAATAAATTTTGTAACTTTGGTAAATCCACGGTAAAAAGAGTTTGGAAAATTTGCATAGCTATCTGGATTCAAAAATTGAAATTAAAAATTTAATTTCTCGGCAAGATTTTGCACATTCTTACAATTTGTGATTTCTGATTCTTAATTAAACTAATAATCTTTAATTACAAAAATGCTTTTACAAAAAATATTGGTAATTGACCGAATTAAATTTGGACGGTTAAATTGTTAAAACCTAAAATGACCTAAAATCCGCAATAATCCCACCAGAGGAATTTTTGAATCACCCTGTAAAATTATTAATAATTTATTGCGTATCATCGCCGCGGAACTTGCTAATTTGGAAGGAGAAATGTTTCTAAACATGGAGGAAACTAGTGAATTAGTTGCTATCCTGTTGGTACCATTCGCGCTGAATTACGAAATTCTTGCCGAGTACTTATTCCGCGGTCTCGCAGTCATATTACTGCTGCGCGTGTAGGCGATCGCTGAATTCACGTGCGCGCATTTAATTTATTTCTGTGTAATACGTGATACATCAGCTGTTGTAGAACAGAGTAAACAATATATTCCTTTAATAATGGACAAAAACAACAATCAAACGAAAGTCAATCCCGACTTGGTGCGGGAAAGACAAAAATGTACATTTAACAAGGAAGAATTGACCAATTACATTGATGGCTCACCGGAGAGAACTGCCGAGAGACGGTCCAGAGGTGAGTTTTCATCGTTTTAATTACTTTCCGACTAATAGAAAAAAGTATGAATTTAAAATATTGGCTGCGTAATATTGCCGCTAAATGCGCAAGGTTATTTATTTCGCGATTTATATATTTGCTATTAAACGCTTATGCTTCGTGCTGCAACTTATCACTTTGCAAATATACGACTAGTAGCAGTTAAACAAGTTTCACAACATCACAACTCCTTATTTCAATTTCTGCGAATGGAAATTATAAGCAAAATTTAAAAATAAGATGAATAAGTAATCATTCAAACCCTAATATGTGTTTACTCCATTTTCAAAAGAAATAGTTTTACAAACATAAAGTTGCGCGTCATGTTAATAATTATTGATATAATTGTTAAAGTTATGTCAAAGTTCTATTGATGATGCTTGAACTTTGCTCTCATAAGTTTTATCTTTGATAAATACATGATCATTGTTTTTGATTAAGTAATTTTAGTTTTTACTGTATAATCATTTTGTAATTTTTGTTGTTTCATTGTTGGCGCGTTGTTCAAAATAATGTTATCTTGATCTTTTTAATCACTTAATCTAAAAAATTCAACGCTAAAAGCATGGATTAATGATTTTTTTACTTATCTGAATAACATATTATGTACGTACCTAGAACTGTTATATTTTTAGAATAATTGTTTTGTACTGTTTACCTTAACCATTTAACTTAAACTTTAAGTAACTTTTGTAATACCTACTATAGAAGTGAAAGTTACTTTCTGTTGACTTACAGAGCGTTACTTCTTGGACGATCCGAACCTAAAGCCATCAGCAGTACCACTTGAGTACATGAGCCATAAAGAAAAATATGAGGAGTCCGTTCGCATGTGTGTGGCTATATTCAAAAAAGTTCAAGAATTAGCAAATGAAAGTGGCGGGGCCGTTGATAATTATAGGTAATGCGCACTTCTTGAATTCACAAAACTTTTGAATGAAGAACAATAACCCATGTAACACATTTAAAACTTGTACTAGACAAATATTGGGCGGTTCCCTTGGAGGTGCATTGCTCCCTGATGGTAACCCGTTAGGTCTGCATTATGTCATGTTCTTGCCGACATTGATGGGTCAAGGTACATTCGATCAGACCGCTGAATGGGTACACAAAGCATGGAATTTGAGCATAATTGGCACGTATGCTCAAGTACGTAATTTTCTAAACAATTAATTAAATCTTAATGACTTTTATTGATTGCTAATTTCTAAATTTCATTATTTGTGTAAAATCCGCTCTTCAGAAATCTTCAATGATATAGAAATTATTTCAAAAACGTTCTTAATTTTCGGTTTTTATATTATTTATTTACTATTTGTTTGAAACGTTTTTTTTCGTATCAAAAATATTATGGCCAAAATTTACAGCGAAGTTTTTCTTTCATAAAAGTATGGTTTAATTCCGAGTTTAATAATAAATAAATAATATATTCCGTAAACAAAAAGTATATTGGGTTGCCAGTTAGATATAGAGGATTCTTAACATTTTTAAATCGATTTTTACTTAAATTCATCAAATAAAACAAAAATGGGAAATTTGCAGACTGAATTGGGACATGGTACATTTATAAGAGGACTAGAAACAACCTCAACTTATGACGCCCAAACAGAAGAATTTGTATTAAACAGTCCTACATTAACATCATACAAATGGTGGCCTGGCGGACTTGGCCATTCAACAAACTATGCAGTTGTTATGGCCCAATTGTACACGCAAGGTAAATGTCACGGCATTCATGCCTTCATCGTACAATTGCGTGACGAAGAAACGCACGCACCAATGCCGGGCATTAAAATCGGCGAAATTGGCGTGAAACTTGGGATGAATGTCACCAACAATGGCTACTTGGGGTTTGAAAACGTGCGCATTCCACGAAATCACTTGCTCATGAAAAACAATAAGGTCTTGAAAGACGGAACTTACATCAAGGCCCCAAGCAGCAAGTTGACTTACGGTACGATGATTTTCGTGCGTGTTGTCATCGTCGAAGACGCTGCACAGTATTTGAAAAAGGCTGTTACTATTGCAACACGTTATAGTGCTGTAAGGAGACAATCACAAATCAAAGACAAGTAAGTTATGAATTATTCATCCTGACAGGTAAATCAATATATATTTTTTTTATTTAGTAGCTAGTTATAATTTTGCGTATGGCGAAAATTTAAATATTCCTTTTGCGGGAAAATAAAATAAAGTGCCAGCTGATATTTTGTATATATAATTATTTATCTGTTTGTTTAGTGAGCCTGAACCACAAATAATTGATTTTGTGACGCAACAATACAAAATCTTTCCGTTGCTTTCGACCTTCTTCGCATATTACATTTCGTCCAAATGGTTATGGAACTTGTACAATCAAATAACTGGTGAGTTAGAAAACGGACAATTGGATCGACTTCCGGAGGTAAACAGCTTCATTCAGTTAAATTCAATTCAAGTTACATTGACATAAGTTAATCTATTATTCATATTAAGTATGAGATAATTGAAGTTCAACAACTTAAAATTGAAAATAATAAAACATTCATGTAATGTTTCATTCAATTTCAGTTGCATGCGATTGCATGTTGCTTGAAAGCAGTGAGCACCGCTGATTGTTCGCAAGGCGTCGAAACATGTCGCCTCGCGTGTGGCGGTCATGGTTTTATGATTTCGTCAAATTTGCCTACCACTTACGGATTGGTAACAGCCGCATGCACTTATGAAGGCGAAAACACAGTTTTGCTCCTGCAAACTGCAAGATATTTGATTAAAAGCTATCAAGGATTCTTGGAGGGACAAAAACTGACGCCAACTTTGGCCTATATTGAAAACTATAAGAATAGGTCGACACCACCTTTCCAAAGACGCACTTTGTGGGTCATTTCCGCCTTGGAAAAAGTTGCTGCCTGGTAAAAGCTAAATTTTTCTAAATTATCCGATTTTATTTCTGATTTTTGTTTGCAGTAAAATTGAAACTGCCTACAATAACATACAGAAACGTCTTAAGAAAGGCATCGCTTCCGAACATGCTTGGAACGAATCAAGCATTGAACTTGTCGCCGCGGCGGAAGTTCACTGTCGCGCGAATGTACTCGCTATTTTCAATGAGAATATTCAGACGGGGAAAGCGACACTTTCTAACGAACTGTACACGATTCTCAATCAACTTTTGGAATTGTATGCTGTGGTGATTGCAATCAAGTTTAGCGGAGATTTGTTACGCGTAAGTTTTCTTCTCGTAATTTATTAGAAAACATTTATTAATTGCTTGGATTGGTTGTTGAATAGTTTACGAATGCAATCGGCCATGACATCGACGAAATGCAAGCATGGCTTGAACAATTATTGGCAGCTGTTCGGCCAAACGCGGTAAGCATTGTTGATGCGTTTGATGCGCGGGATGAAGTTCTTAGATCGACACTTGGTGCATATGACGGGAACGTGTACGAACGGCTTTTCAACGAAGCGCAGAAAAGTCCCCTCAATCAAGAACCTGTTAATGAATCCTTCCACAAATATTTGAAGCCATTCCTAAAATCTAATATGTAAACATTCAAAATGTCATGACTATTACTTATAATCAAAAATGAAACTTTATATCTAATTATACAAATTTAAATAATAAGCAGGGTTTTTATGAGATTATTATATTTTATACTTATATTGTTAAGCTATTCAATTGAAATTTGTTTTTATGTCTTTTATTTGAAAATGTTCAATTTTAAATTGTACAAAAATCTAAGAAATAAATAAAAGGCTGGGATTTTATTAATAAATTATTAATTTTAAGTGCTTTATTAACAGTTGTGTAGAGAGAATCGTTAATTATGAAAAGTGAACACTTCAAACACGAACTTTAAACAACACAAAACTTAAAATATTTTAATAATTAGTTTCCAGTCCCGTTACTCCATTTGTTGCATTTATTTTTTGTCCGTTTGTTCCTCGGTTTTTAAGTGTAAAACTTTGTGTGTTATTTTGTGTGTTGGTTTAGATTTATTTGTCGAATTTCGTTATCACAGACTGTAATCTCGTAGTTTTGCAAAAAGCGTTCATTTCTCTGATTCTGTTGCACTCGTTGCATTCGTGCATTATTGTTATCATGACGTCCAGCACGCAAATGCAGACCAGACTCAGTAGCGAATAATATCAAGGTGGCTGCTTTGATACCTTTCTCATCCTTGCCCTCATTGTTGCCACTATTCACGTACCAAATGATGAAACAAAGTAAGATGATTACAAGCAAAACTATGAATCCAAGCGCCACATAGTTCACAACTGTTAGATTCATAAAGTTTGATAACGTGTGATGCACATTGAAGCGTACTTGTAGTCATGTGCATGTTTTCTGGAAAACTGACGTTGTTGTTTCTAAAAATGTATCTATGTGCTATGCATTTACCTACATTTATTCTAAAAAAATGTTGTGATTGAGGTCAGGTGGACGAAGTGCTATGGTAACAAATTTAATCAATTATTGTCATTCATTGGCTTATTTGGTTCATAACTTTTATTTGATTGTACGATTCTTTTGATGATGATGATGACTATTTACAGTATTTACTGTTTCTACAGGGCAAATAATTTTCTTGTTCGATTTTCTTTGAGATACATAATACATCAAATACGCCGTACGCCGTTTTACTTTTTTAAATACATTCATCTAATTATCTCTTTAGAAGTAAGGATACAAACATAATTACAATAAATAGAATTATTCCGTTGACTGAGGATCAGTCAATTGACTATGTTGACTATGTGTAGTTGCAAAATTTTAATAAAAGAAATTCGAATTATGTTGGGGCGCAAACGCGTAAACATGATTAATTAAAATTATGTTTCAACATAATATTAATTCGACATTGTTACAATTATTATTATGCTGAAACAGAAATTTAGTTATTGAAAAATGCATATATTAACATTAAGCCAAAATATCCCTATTATATATGTCATTGAGACAATTTAATTACCTCAGGACATAATTTATCTGTGGACATAATGCTATTGTACACAAGAAGAATAACGAAAATCATTCTAGAACTAAATTTATGTCCCGTTGCTAGTTCAGTGAATTCGAATTATGTAGGAACATCTATTGTATAGGTAATTATTACCTATTTTTTCTGTTGTGGTATAATACTTTTTTGGTGAAATAACTTTATTTCCCCACATAATAACATAATAGTATTAATTATCTACCAGGACAAAATTAAGAAATTTTGCTTTACGTTACGACATAATTATAAATCATAACTTCTGTTTCAGCCGAGGTTTCAGCATAATAATTACGGGGCTCATTTCCACATCATACCATGTATTTAGAATCATGTCCCGACAAAATTTTAATTGATTAAATATTAGTTTACACTAAAAAACAGCGTACAAATTTATAATATGCTAACAGAATTGTGTTCTGTTTAAATTTAATCTATTCTTACATATTATAAATACATATTATTTATTTACGAGAACAAAACCGGATAAGAATTATCACACTTCGACTGTTTATATAGACATCTCATCGGTTGGAGATAAAGTTGAGTGGGAAGTTGCAGATGCAAATTATTTTTAAAACAAATTTGCTCACGTATGCAAAAAGACGAATAAGATACATAAATTGATTTCATTGACTGCAAAATCTGTTAAGATAAATTCTTGTTAATTAATTAAAACAAATAGTCTTTAAATAGATTATTAACATAACAGTGACTCTTAATCATAAAGCTGTTCAACTGGAAATTTAAGCATGCATGAGATCGCGCACTCATTTGGTTAGTCGCGCCTTGCGACTTGTTCGCGCCGGTCGCGAAAAAAGTTTAAAAACATGGGTACATCGACCATGAGATGAGTTTCTGAAGAAAATCAGGAAATGAGTAAGTTAACTTTAAATTTTAACACAACTACACGAATTAGAGCGATAATGTTTATTATTAATGTTTTAATTTAGATGTTTACTAAATTCAAATCTGCAGAAATGCAAGTCACTATGGAGAAACAAAATACCACAACGGAATTTATTACGATATCAAAAACAATTAAAACAGCGATACAGGAAGATAATTTTGCAAAAATTGATGAATATGCACACATTTTCACTGATAGTTTGATGGATTCACTATTGTCAGATAGTTACAATAGTTTGTTTATTGCCAACGTAAATATTTCCAAAGGGATGCAATTTTATATACAAGAAAAAATTATTCAGTATCGCTATTATTCGACCGAGATAGTACAAACAAGTGACAAGCAACAGGACTTTATCAAAGAGAAAGAACTTGTCATCTATATGGACTTACTTATTAAAAATATAGTGGACAACGCTCACAATTGGAAAATTGACATCAGTTTTCAACAATTGCTCAAAAATATTATCTATGTGGGAAATGCAATTCAACATTTTGTCAAAGTTTTTCCATGGATCCAATTTCTCTTTTACGTGCAACGATTTATTGCGTTTCATACAATTCAGGATGAAATCAACATTTTTTACATTTCGGTGCTTACCAAAACAAAGTTAATAAAATACTTGAAATGTTGCAAAACGGCATTAGAATTGCATCAAAAGCGCGTTGCAAGGAAGAGAAGAGAAATGTTAATAGGCCAAGATGACCTAGAAAATCTCAAAAAAGATTACTTTACTATGAGAGATTTACACTCTCTAAAATGTATGGCTATGTATCTCCAAAAACATAAATTGAAATTTCACAATGAACTTAGTTTCTGGGCAAGATTTAGAACATTGCAAGTTTTGGGCGAATGCCTCAAAAATACTCCCGCATCGCCAAACATTTCTAAACAATTGGAACAGAATTTATCTATTGGATTTGATCTCAAACAGATTGTTGCTTGCAGGGATCTGATGTCGCATTTGCAAGGCATTCCTCAGGAAATTGATTGGGATTTGGATGAAAAAATTTGCCAAAATTTGTATCTAATCGAAAGCTTTCTCTATAAAGTATCACTTTATAAACGCATACAAATACTAAGCGAACATTATAAAATAATTGATCATTTGCCTGATGATGATGAAACTATAAAAGAGCATTTGTCTACTTACCTCATCGATGTCCAACTAGTCGAAGGTGAAGTTGCAACTGACAATAGGCAAATGCTGAAAAAATTATTGAGAGAAACTTTGCAAGATATTTTACGGCAAAGCGATTTAAATTTGGAAATTAGAGAACTATTACAACGGGATGAAAATGAACTACTTGATTTATTCGTTAAAAAATTAACGCTACTAAGTGAAGATTTTAAAAATGTTTACAAATACACTGATAACTTATTCGAGATAGTTAAAAATTATATTAAAACAACCAACATTTTAACTCTCGATAAATCAATATTAAAAATTAAAAATGAGTTGGACCATGTCTCATTTGATGAGTTCAAAGAGAATTTCCCATTAAAATGTGCTCTTGAACTACTTATAGTAATAATCATGGAGCAATTGAAGTCTGAAAATCGACTGAATGCAAACAGACAGTGGTTAAACGATCAATGTCCCACTTTAATAGGAAACGAACTCAGAAATCAGTTAGCACATAAGAGCACTATCACCAATTTGTTGCGCATCGACGAAGACGTCACACTTTATTTAAATGCCAAAGTGCTCATTCAAGGATTGGATCAACCCGAAACGAAAACGCGTTGTATTGGAAGACTATCAACTTATGCCCCTGAAGATTTGCAAACACGCAACGAGGAATTAATGAATTTTATCGATAACGATAGACAGACTGCGTTCTGGAAGAATTTAAAAGATGGCCGAATCGACTTGCTTGAAAATGCTTTGCAAAGTGGCGATGTTGATTTGAATGCGACACGTGAAACCGATGGACGAAGCGCTTTACATATTGCTGTAAAAACTGCCAAAAGTCCGATTGTAGTCATCGATTGGATTTTAAAACATTGCAATCTTATCAAAGACATTAATAGTCAGGATCGCCGAGGAGCGACAGCTTTGCATATTGCTGCCTCTATACGCAATCAAGAAATTGTACAAATACTTCTTGAACATAATTTTGACTTAGATGTCTACGATAATGACGGACTGTATGCTGTGCATTATGCTATTAGATCAAATCATATATTTTCTATGAAAATACTCCTTCAACATGACCAGTTTCCAAAATATATCAATTTCAAGCGAACATTACACAAAGAAGAAACTTATTTACATGTTGCGTGCCAATTCGGACGTAAAGAAATTGTGAAATTTTTATTAGCAAATGGAGCGGACGTAAATGGAATTAATAAAGATAAAGAAACGCCAATTCATTATGCATCGAAATATGGTTTTCCCGAAGTGACTCAAGAATTAATAACAAACGGAGCTGATGTAAATGTGCCAAATAAATTCAGAAAAACGCCGTTGCGTTTTGCCATCGATGAAAGACTGTTATCTTCTGTGCGAATATTACTTAAAAATGGCGCCGCTTCCATTGTCAACACGAATGATTATAACGGGCAAAACTATTTGCATCGTGCTGCCCAAATCGGACACATTGAAATTATCAAAGAACTTCTACGTGTTGGCGCAAATGTTAATGCTATTGATGGTTGGAAGCAACAAACACCTCTGTTTTACGCCGTCATTGAAGGCCATTTAAATGCAGCAAAAATATTAATTGAAAATGGTGCTGACGTAGACATGAAAGATACTAAACAACAAACGGCGTTGAATCTGGCCAGAAGTCAAGGACACATAAATATTGATAAATTTTTAACTCAAATATTGAATGAATATTCATTAATTGCAAATAGCAACCATGTGCAAATTAGATTTTGGCATAGTGTTAAACAAGAAAAGGGCAATCTTAGAAATGTGGCTCAAATATGGCTCGAAAACAAAAACATAATTCAGATGAAAGTTAGATGTGTTGATGATGGAAAGAACGTGTTGCAATATGCTATTGAAAATTGGAATTACAATATTGTGCGTTACATTTTGCTCATTGAACCGTCACTGATAAATAACTGTGATCGTTTCGGTCAAAACATTATTCAATTTGCAGCATATCAATGCCAGCCTAACACAATCATTTTAAAAGACTTGCTGGATTGGTATCCAAACACAGACATAAATTATAAAGACAATAACTATAGAACTGCACTACATTTAGCAGTTATGAAACGCCGTGAAGATATTGTTGAAATACTTCTAAATCATCCAAAAATTGATCTTGATGCGGTTGATAAAGACCATTATACAGTTTTTCACATATCAATTCTGTATAATTGTTCCTTGAAACTTTTCAAATTACTACTTAAATTTTATATAAAGAACAAAAATTATAGTGATTTATTTAAAAGTTTTCAAACAAAATCAGGATCGACTTGTCTGCACTTGGCAACTTGTCATCGGCGCACAGAAATTGTTGATTGTTTATTGCAACATGGTGCAAATGTGAATGCACTTGACTTACGCCATTCAACTCCAATAAATTACGCGTCTTCAAATGGCCATTTACATGTTGTTAAATTATTAATTACAAATGGAGCAAATATTCAAATTAAAGATAAATTTGGTAATACGCCCTTAAGGTGTGCCTTCAAATATGGAAGAACAAGTGTTGTTGATTATTTGAGCCAAACATTTCATGATTTTTCATTACGCTCTAAACCAAATTGTCTTACTAACGAACAACGAATATTTTGGAAAAGTATCAAAGAGGGAGAAATTGATAAAGTTGAACAAATATGGCAACGAGGAAAAATAGATATTAAAGCAAGGTGTTCTGATGGTGGACTTAATGCATTACAATATGCTGTTCAAAGAGGTGATTGTAAAATGATAAAATGTTTATTGCTTTTGGATTTAGATGCAAACTTATTGAGTTGTGTTGATTTTGAAGGAAAAACAATTTTGCATTTTGCCGCCCAAATCGGAAATGTTACAGTAGTGAACTTGTTATTAAAATATTCATTATACTTTCAAGATAATCTTAAAGATGTTTATGACAATGAAGGACTGAAAGCTCTTCATGTTGCCGTTAAATTTGAACATTTACCCATCATAAAATTGTTGCTAACACATGTTAATCACGTTGATGATATTAGAACAAAGCATGGAGAAACTTGTCTGCACATTGCGTGCAAATATGAACAGTTCAATATTGTTAAATATTTGCTAGAAAACAATGCTCATATGAATTCTCGTACAGACAGACAAAAAACTCCTTTACATTTTGCAGCCGATACTGGTAATAAATTTATAATTAAATTATTTTTAAAGAAAGATGGCGCCCATCTTCAACTTAATCTTTCAGACATATTTTACATATTGAACTCTGCACTTGATCGAAATAATTTTGATATTGTTAAATTAATGACAGAAAGCATGTGCTGGGCAGTATTTCAACAGATTAGCGGCTATTTTCTGATAAGTGCAAGTTGCAAGGGATTGAAAGAAATTGTTTTGTTTTTGCTTGAAAAAGGTGTCAATGCTTGTGTAGCGAACGCCCAGAATGGATTCACTTCCTTGCATTATGCGGTGTATAATGGGTATACAGAAGTTATCCTACTTTTAATTGATTATGGAGCAGATGTGAACGCTTGTAATTTGGCCAAAGAGACGCCGTTGCATATAGCGGCCTCGAGGAGACCGGAAATTGTCATTACAAAACTGTGCCTTGACCACGGAGCTAACATCAATGCCAAGGATAAGTTCAATCAAACGCCTGCAAATTGTGCGCGTCGCTTTGGACATATTGAAATTGCTGAATTTTTAGAAGAACGTAGCCATGAACATGACTGATTTTTTATTCAAATGTGCCAAATAAAAAGTAAATTTTATTATATTATTAAAATTCATTTTATCGTTGACTGATAGAATTTATGTATATTCTGTCAGTCAACGATTTTATTATTATTTTTAAAAATCCTTGACTATAGGCAGTCCAATAAGCAAATGGAAAATTGTTGGGCAGGAAATCAAAAGTTTGTATTGGAAATTTCAAATTTGGCATTTTATTGTCAAAGTTTAATTTATATCGTAATTTAATTAACATTAATTATTTATTGTTAATTACAAATTAAACAATACAAAATTTGCTACGATTACGTAATTGCACTTTGCAGTGTAGGTTAATCGTCACATCTCAATAGTTGAAATCGAAAAATGAGGTAAATAACTTGTATTGAGTAAATTCTTATCGATTTTACGATATTTAAGCTAAAATTGATAAAACTTTTATTTTACTGGTAACCAATTTATTGCGTGTGCACAAGTGTTGTGATTGGTAAGTTTATTTCAAAATTCAATAAGCATACGCATGTTTTCTGTTATAATCAAAATCGGTCGAAAAGTGAATCATAATTATGCATACCGTGAGCTGAGAGTTCAACAGGCTTGACCTCAAATATCCTGTTTCCTCCAGTTCAGTTGTAATACTGGTTGCATACAAGTTTACCAATAAATCAAAAATTAGCAAACAATTATAGAACTTCGCTCGTAAATTTGAATTTCAAAAAAAGAAACAATAGAAAAAAATCAGACCTATTATTTGAGGAACGAATGCGTATGCAAATAGGTGGTTTTATGCAAGTTTGCACGTTCCTTGTTCCTAGATTCATACACACGGCGCGGTTTTTCTCAAACTTATCAGCATTGTGTACACTGGGACGGTTATTTCAATTACAACACAATAGCAATTTGCCATTATCAAGTCTTAGTTGCGGCAGCGAGCTGATTAACAAGAATTTATTACGTGAATTTTGTACGTGCACGTCTCGTAACGCTTCAAGCCAAATGGACGATCTGCGCGAATATCTTAATCAATTTGCCGGCGGCGCCGTTACCATCGAGAAGGATCCCACGAGCGGGCTTGCTATCGTTACCATCAACAATCCGGAAAAACGGAACGCAATGAGCGGTAAATTTGCATCTAATTATTTTCAACTTGTACCTTGTACTTGTACTGTGCAACATCTTGTCTATTGCAACAAAATATAGAAGCAAACTTTCTTTGTTAGGAAGCATGATGGTCGAATTATACGATCGCATGAAAGATTTAGAAGAGTGGAGCGAAGGTAAGGCATTAATTCTGCGCGGTAGCTGCGGCAATTTCTGTTCCGGGGGCGATTTGGATTTCGCACGAGCGTCGGGCACACCGGAAGGTGCTGCGGCTATGAATAAATGGATGCTTGCAACCTTGGGCAAGCTGACTAATCTGCCTATGTTCAGCGTGTGCCTAGTCGAAGGACCAACGCTCGGGGGCGGCACGGAAATTTCTCTTGCATGTGATTTTATCTTAGCGGCTGATAATGTCAAATTTGGTTTAGTACATGGCAGAATGGGGATTCCCACCGCATGGGGAGGTGGAACCAGGTAAATTCAAAATATCTAGGGTTGCACAAAATAAAAATTCTTATCTTGAATTAGATTTCTTTTATTATCTTGTAAAATCAAGGCAAAACAATTGGAGAGTTTTGTCGTGTCTCATTCTAATTTACTGTTGATTGTCTAATATTTTGACATTTCCTGCTTGGTTTTCTTGACAAACTTAATTCTGTTTTGTCTTGAAGTTTCACGAGTCTTGACTTTCAAGAATTCTTGTCTTGATTTCGACAAGATTCGTTATGTAAAATTCAATACAAGACAAGATTAAATTTGAAATTTCTTTTCTTGGCTTTTCAAGACAAAACACGAAGTCCAATTCAAGACAAGAATTCTTGTCTTGGGAAATCCTAATACATGTCCATGATATTGCTTCAAATTTTATCGAGATCAAAACAATCATTCTTGAAAATCATTGTATGATTGTATGATCGGTACCGGAAATATCCAAAAATGTAAAATTATTGCTAAATTCTTAAAATGTTGGAAAGTGAAATTAAAACGTTAATTTAATGTAATTCTCTTGAGGCCAAATAAGTAGCGTTGAAATATTTGGAAAACAAAAACAATTAAATTGGGTTTTGGCAAAGGCGTGCCGCTTAAAAGACAATTAACAATTGACGGCGACCGGCGACGACGTCCTTGATGTAATTAAACAAAACACAAACCCAAAGAAATAAATATTACAGATTAGTGCGACGCATTGGGCAACGAAAGGCGTTAGAACTCCTACTCACCTCAAGGATACTGACGGCAAAGGAATGCCTCGAATTTGGCATTGTCGACGCTGTCGTATCCACGGCGAATGCATTCGAAGATGTCCAATGTTGGCTGGAAAGCCGATTACAACATCACCATACCGTCATCCGAGCAATGAAAGAAATTACCAGAAAGGCAGCGACGCTCAGTCTGGATGAAGCTCATGCTGAGGAAACGCGAATCTTTCTGCCATTCTGGGGTGGTGAGCTGAACAAGGAGGTATTGGCGAAACATGTCAAACATATTGACAAATCCGACTCAGATCAACGAGAATAAGATGCTTTATTTGTTCAATTATTATTATTAAAGTGAATCCGAATGAAAATAAAATTCAAAAAAACCAAAAGTGAATATGAACGAACAGCTGTCAAGTCCGTATTAGGTATTAGGTCATTTGCGAAATGATCAATGTTCATTTCAGCATGAACCACGACCGACAGCATGCACATGCCATAACTGTAATAACAATAAGTAATTTCATTGTTTTTCGCTCTTACCGCTTGCGCCTTGCGCTTGTGTAATGTAATTCGTCATGAAATGTGAGTTGTAAGAAACGCATTTGTTTTGTTTTTTGCTCTTATATGTTATATGTATTAGTTTGTTCAAATATAGCAGATTGAAGAATTTGAAGGCAAGTGGCAAGTCCAATTTAGAGAAACAAATAAATAGAGAAAACAGCGAACATTAGCCATTGTCTTGTATGTGTCTGATTATCTTGACTTTTGCTGGAACAGGTTGCGATTTCAATTTTGGGTCCTCGGCGGCGCGCAGGATGTGGGTTGTAAGTTGTAAGCCTTGTAGCTTTTCTTTCTGTTACTTTAGTTAGTCAGAGGCTTGACGTCAGTCAATAAATGCAAACAGCAGGCGGGATTACAACCAACGCACAGCGCAATTACAAATTCGCTATCCCAATCGTTTATATGATATAATTAATACACAGACAAACAATTATTTGCGTGTATTATAAATATAAATTTATTGTAATAAACTTTGAGAAAAATACATAGGTGTGAAAGGTAGAACCATAAATATTTGCAAAATAAAATTTATTTTTATTTAATTAGCCAAGAATTTTGAAATCATAAAAAAATATTTTTATATTTATTATCGAAAGAAATTGGATGGATACATATAGCACTAATTTTTGAAATGCGTTTTGAAAAGTTGAGGTTTTTCTGGAATAAGACCAGAATCATCAAAGATTGTTTGTTCAACAAAAAAACATCGATCCAGGCATTGTATTTAGATTAGATTATAGGATTGCTTTCCATAACAACAGTTAGATAAACTAAACAAAAAGAACAAATTATTGTGGGATTTATTCTTCCTCGAGAGTCTTCCTATCGTTCCCTGTTCCTGTTAACTCTTTGCATTAACCAAAGTCAGCGTCGGAAGCGTTCACGCATTCACACTTGAAGCTTGAAGCTCTTGGCAAGCAAGCGCAATAACCGAAAGATATATCAGAACTGTGGGAATTTGGGTAATTTCCCTTAAACATAAAATTAACGATATTCCAAGAAATATCAAATGAAGATACAAAAATCCAACTCCAAGCAAGCAAGGGGAATGTTGAATGAAAAGAGATGAAAGCAATTTTATAGCCAACTCTGCTTGATTGGCATTATAAATTGCAAAAGTTGTGGACGTGAATCGATTTACTTACTACGTGTACAATGAAAACTGGAAACAAGGATAGCTCGGGCACGTGTTATGTCGGTGGGAACCACTAGGAAAGAGTAGGAGTAGCCAAAATACAAGAGAACACAACAGTGGCAAGAACCCGAGCAAGTAAACAAGGGTCCCACACAAACACGCCAATAGATAGGCGCCATTCCACCATTCAGGGCAATAACACAACAAGCAACAACAACAGCATCAGTTTAGTTTAAATGGTTTAAGTCCAATTGATACCTATATTTATTTAAACTGTTTACTGAAGGTTAAGGGATGTTCTAAATTGATGCGCTGGGCTGCGTTCAAGAAAGTGAAAGGTAAGGGGAATCGGCAAATTTTCCCTTACCCGTCCGTTCAGAAAAGCATTTTTTGGTAAAATTTACCTTTCCCCGTGTTCAGAAATGAGGTTTGGGGGAAAAAAAGTTTACC
>JARJDT010021628.1:0-18349 GCA_030264655.1 Leptusa sp. GC000079 | reverse complement strand
GCGTACGTCTTAAAATTTTCGGGAAACGTCGTCGGGCGTGTCGTCGTCGTCGTCGGTTGTTATATGTGTTCTTCTATATTTTAGGGTGCGCGTTTTGACCGCTGGTCGCCGACTCGCTGCCCGCGTGGGTGGAACTATTGATCCACAATACTTACTTACACACACTCAGATTCATTCCTCGCCGCGCGACGTGTGTAGTACGCTACGCTCACCCTCTTCTCATTTGCGCTGTCCGTTATGTTTCCATTCGTCATTATATGTTATTCTGATAGCAAGCAAGCAGGCAGCCAGCACACATTGTGCGTTTGCCTTTATCTGATGATCAATAATTTCCCCAGTTCTTGGAATCCATATAGAGCGCGCATTTTTCGCTCCGCTTTCCTTCTCTTATTATTATAAAGCATGAGATGTGTGTGTGTGTGCGCGTTTTTATTTTAAAGTAATAATAAAACTTTTGTTCGCCGCATACTTTTTTTTCGTTGGCTGGCGCGTTTTGTCGTCATAAACGTTGAATTGCGTGCACGCGGTTTCCACTTTCAAAGCAAAAGGCACCCTCAATCGGCGTTTTGTGACCGAGTTTTATGCACGCACGCCTTAAATTTAAAAATTTCAATGAACTATTGTATGCGAGCGAACATAATTTCAAATGAAGAACGAGAGCAAATACAGGTGTTTCAGGGCTTCAAAATTTGTTTATCAGCTCAATATTCACATATTGCATTTAATATCTCTTTGAATAATCAATAAATTTATTTTTTTCCTCGAATACACACGTTTTTAATTCTCACTATCTTATTGACACTCATCGTTCATCCAACGATGGGATTCGAATTTAAATATTGACAAACAAATTTTATTATTATTACGGAAACATATGCGTACTACGATTATTAATAGCCCACAGAGGAGATTATTCAATATCAGCAGTTTTCCACTTTTTGATAGCAATTTGTGTGCTTCATAAGTTTCATTCTTTTAATATTTTTATTCAATATGAAATGAATTATTTCATAGTTGGTGGGGGAAGCTTTATGTGGACTGAGCTTTTTGGTAGGGGCGATTTCGTGTTTACCTCGTAGAGAGAAATTTTGGGGATGTGCGACAAGAACATTTCGGCCCGTCACTCCATACACTATAATGTGACGTGTGATATCGTGTGTTATGTTATTTGTCGTGTGCGCGCACTCCAAGTCCAAAAGCGAATATTTTTGCCAAAGTGACTCAGGACATATTTCTTTGTATTCATTAAATGTGAAAATAAATTATACTTAAATCAATTAATAATAATATAATGGTTAGTTAATACGGCAAGTTTTCACCCCTTAAAGCGCTTTAACCCTTTTTAGACGACAGCATTTTGCGTCCAAAAATTGTTACCATTTTTTGATATTAAAAATTTTGGTCCAATTTTCATATTTACACGATACAATTTTGATTGCTAGCAAAAAATTGTAGCAAATTTTTGACGCAAAATGCTGTCTTCTGAAAAAGGCTTTACACAACAGAATTATACAAAAAATAGTTTCGTTCGTTTATTCAGTTTGCTTAGCTAATCTCAGATAATTTTGAATTTTGGTATCGATTTTAGTTTATTTGTTTTTATTTTATTTCGGCAAAAAATAGTTTACCAAAGGACCTGATCACTCACCGATGTATTATTTTTCTTTAAAAAAATAATAAATCAACCAAAATCCACATCAAATCGAAAATTACCTCAGATTAGCTTAGCAAACTGAATAATCGAACGTCACTAATGTTGTTTAGAATCCTGAAAAAATGCTGCGTATAAAACAGGAATTATATTTTCTGGATTCTGAACAGAATTCTTGGTATAATTCTGATCTTAAAAATATATTTTTTTAAATTGTTGAAATTAATATTTGTTGTTTGTGTTTGTTAAAGGGACCTATAGTAGTGTTGCATGTCGCCATCAACAAGACAAGATGATGACATCGGTCACGTTGCCCTCCAGTTCAGGCCCCAGCATACACGGCGGCTTCACCCCCGGCGTAGCAAACGAGTCCACCGACAGCGAAGAGCACATCTTCGAGCCGCCGCGTCCTTCAGTGAAACGCTGCCTCACCACCACCTCCACCAGCACACCACTAACAGATGCAAGCAAAAAGCGCCGCAAACAATCAACGCCGGTGCGGATATCGGCGTCGGATTCACCTCCCGCATTCTCAAACATACTAGTCGAAGGTAAGCATCCTTCAATCCCGTCCCCCGAAGAAACGTCGCCGGCTCTACACTGCCCGCTGTGTCAAGTGGCATTGGAAAGTCCCGACCAGTTGCAAACACACTTGTCCACCGAACATGTGAACATCGAGTGCAAGAAGGAACCGCTCGAAATCGACGAACGTCAACAGTCCGAAGACTCGGAGGAATCTTTGACGAACAAGCATGAGTTGCCGCCTTGGATGCACGGCGAACTGCCGAACAAAGAATGGCTAGCGCCCAACTTGCTCTCGTTTCCTGGTGCGAATCACATGTTCATGGGCTTACCGCCACCCTTTGCACCCCAAACTGACGCGTTACCGCCGCGTCAACCTATTCGTATTTTCAATCCGGACGCGTACTGCGAGTTGTGCAACAAAGAATTCTGCAACAAGTACTTCCTCAAAACACACAAAGCAAACAAGCACGGTATTTACACTGATCCGCCGCCCCCAACGTCGGTGTCGGGTGAAAATAGTGGCAGTAATCCTATGCCGTCGGTTAATATTCCTTCGTTTGTGGCCAATGTTAAACTACCAACGAGCATTCCTCCTAATGTTGACCTGTCTACGTCGATCAAAATCGAGAAAACTTATCCGGACCTTGTTACCCATCCGTTCGCTACAAAACTGTTTAACAAAGTTGACACTTCGGAGCCGGCGGCCACAATCACAATGAACGGCAACGAGAATCCTGGCTTGGAGACACCTCTGCCTTCTGCAGAGGAGTCTTCGAGCCCACCCGGTATCATCAGGGTACAACAAAACGAAACTACCTCAACCTCACTAAAGAATGAATTCACCGCTTCTGATCAGGAATTCTTTTACGCCTCGCCAAGTAAACTATCGCCAGGACAACAGAGCAGAGAACTAGACTTATCGAACCGCTATCGACGCATCGGAGTGATGAATCCGAAAGCGTTTTGCGAAATCTGTTGCAAGGAATACTGCAACAAATATTTTTTGCGCACGCATAAAATGAAGCGGCATGGTATTTATATTCCGGACGACCGTGCCGACGCCAAAGATATGAAAATGGAGCTGGGCATGTCCTACATGCAAACGAGTCCTTTGAATTTGATAATGGGTGAGCAATCCAACAGCTCGGATCGGAAGACATCGTCGCCGTCGGACATCAAGTGCGATTCGTGCGGCATCAAATTCCAGAACGCCAGCTTATTCCAACTGCACAATATTAACGTGCATGCCAAACTGCCAACATCAATGCATGACATGTCGCAACATACGAGCATGAGGGAAGACAAGAAGGATGGTGAGAAGGCGGACAGTATTAGTGAAGACTTGCAGAAGCTGCAAACGATGATTCTGCAACTGAACGACCTCGAAGTCAAGTCGAACAATGTGTGCAGTACGTGCGGTAAAGACTTTGAAAATCGTTATTATCTGCACGCACACATGATGACTGAACATGGTTTGCTGCTGGACGACAATCCCGAGTTGGAAAAATCGGAGCCTGACGCGACCGTCAACAACAATACAATGTGTGACATGTGCGGCAAAGATTTTCCGAACAGTGACGACCTCAAGAAACACATGTACGAAGTGCACAAACCGACGCCAACCGAAGTGAAGAGTGAAGAGTTAAACAACGGGTTTTCCACGCCGGAAAAGTCGACCCGCAGTGGGCCTGGACCGGGAAGTGTCGGCGAACGCCGAAGTTCGATGAATCTCACACCGACGAGCAGCTATTGCGAGATATGCAACAAGGAATTGTGCAACAAGTACTTCATGAAGACGCACATGCAACGCATGCACGGTATTGAAATCGAGAACGGTGCACAAATCGGCGGCGTCATCTGCGATATTTGCAACAAAGAACTGTGCAGCAAGTATTTTCTCCGCGTGCACAAACACAATACGCACGGGATTGTCGAGTACGGCTCGAATTTATTACAACCGTCAAGAAAGTTCGAAGAACCGCCGCCAGTGCTGCCGCCAGTCGAAGCTGATCCGGCCCTGAAACCTGCCGATTTAGCTGATTTGAGTCATCGATATTTCACGCACTTTACTGAAGTTTGCACCTTGTGTAGTCGCCGATTTCGTAGCACCAAATGGCTGAAAGCGCACCTGCTGAGCGACCACGGACAAATCGGTGCCGAGAAGTGGGCTGAGTTGGAGCAACAGTTACAACTCACCATGGGGCAACCGAAATCGTCAACACCTTCCAAGAGCGCCAGTCCTACCATCAAAGTACCGATAAGTTCCGAGCCGCAACAGAAGGTGGGCTTGCAAAATGTTCTCTCGACGATTTTCGGCGCTGACGAGTCGACTGTCAAGACTTACCACTGCTCCTATTGCTCCTTTTCAACCCCTGTATTGCCGTTCCTCTTTGTCCACGAACGCTCACACATGATGACGTCGTCTTTGGATGGGGGCAGCAGCAGCGAGCCGCCCTCAAACCTCCAACTCAAGTGTCCTGTCTGCATGCAGACTTTCCCGCAACCTGAACAACTGCAACATCATGTCTTCAGTCAACATCCTTTCCTGCCCTTGCCCCCATTTTTTAATGGTTACAATGAGAACAGTGGCGATCAATCTAAGGAGCCGTCGGAATGCGCCGAGGATAACGAGGAGGACGATCAGAAATCGCAGCCGTCGTCGACAGGAACCGCGAACAAAACAAGTAAGAAACAAGTAGTTAGTGCGAAACGCATGAAGCCGTCACCGGCTCGCGGCGATATGCCTCCTGAAATGGACGATACGCTGAAGGATGTCGCGAAAAAAGCGCAGCTTCCTGCCACGTACGCTCTACCTCAACCTCTAAGTGGTAACGCGGCCGAGGACGAAACACCGGCGCCTCCCGCGTATGTCATGCAAGCGTTTCGTGTCGAAGAGCAAACGTCTGCGTCGGAGGAGCAAAAAGTCGCGCCGGCGATTGTGTTCCTACCGGTGTTGCAGAAGCTTTCGGCGCCTGTCACGGCGACGTTCACTCTCACCCCGGCCTAAAATTGCGCGCGCGAACAATAGCAAACAAATATTTTTTTAAAACGAAGACGAAGATGAAAAACTAACAAAGAAAAAAACGGCGATAGCTACACCTGTGATTATTATTTTAATTTAAAACTTAAATTAATATTATAAATCTATAATCTAATAATGTATAAGGCGTATTCCTATATTTGCAAAAAGTGAAGCACTTCGTATATTACGAGGGCGACTAACAAACTAATTTGAGCACACATATTTTTATGCAAATACCGGAAAGACTGATGAGTGAAATTTTATATAGTCTGTTGATTTTCACTTTTGAACATGAAACATGATGAAAATTAACGCCTACCATCGCGTTCGATTAAGACGAAGAAAATTTAACAAAAAAAAAGCTTTAGGTGATGTTTAAAGTTCCTATTTTATCTCTCGATGTGTAACTCTGTTCGCGTTCACAAAATTTAAGAAGAAGCAACCGTGTTGAGTTATTATTGTAGATGGTAGCTTGCTCAAGAGTCAGTTAACAATTGTTCGATACACGATGCCCAAACAAACAAACCACTCAGGGTTAACTGAAACGAGTACAATCAGACACATTTTTGGCGACTTCATATTATGCAAGCGTCGCGCTTTCCTGCTCGAGTTCCTGACTTAGTAGTAATTAACAAATATCAACAATTTCGGTAGTACCTCAAAAAAGAAGCGAGCCGAGCACCGATGATGATGATGATGGCTTGCTAGGACTGTTTCGTTCCGTTTTCGTGGTGGTGTTTAATTTGGTGCCTTAGTCATTGTCATCGTCGTCGTTCTAAAATTGGCGTCGCGTCGTGCGCGGTCCTCAACAATCAAACTCGGACCGTCTTCCAATCCGAATCGCCGCCGCTCGGCCACATAAACCATCAACAGACATCTTTTATTTACTTGTTGTGTATAGTACAAAGAAAGAAAACACAAACGACTAATACCTTTTTGCTAATTACTAGTGTTATAAAACTAAATGCTGTGTGCCTTCAGTAATTGCAAATGACCTGCTATTTCGTAAATGTGTTTAAATGAAACAAACCAAGAAAAAACAGCCCGTGGGTGCTAAAATATAAAATAAGAGGTACAGACAAGACACAAAAGAAAGTCGAAATTAAATTCGATATCCGATGCGTTTTGCGCATGGTCGTATATTCAAAGTAGTCGAAAAAAAAATGACAATGGTCAGCAAATGTTCTTTCCCCTTGGTGGGTGCAAGTTATTTTCATAAAATGCAAATTGCGTTCCTCTCGATTTCCTCTTTTGCATTCGCTTCGACTGCTTTGCATAATAAATATTTTTTCTGTAGGCTCGTGCCGTTGCACAATAGCTGCGTCCCTTGAGCGCACTTTTTTCCAAAATTTTGTAAACAGCTGCATTCGACCATTTCCCCTCTCAGTCCGTGCATGATTTTTACCCTCGAAACACCCCAATTTTTGAACAAAAAATTGCATCTGTTCAATTGCTATTGCGATTTCACATCAATAAATCGCGCGCAGCGCATGCAAATTCATTGCCAACGAATCTCAGGTTGATCGAATCTTCCACTGAACTACATTATATTAGGAAATAAGTGTGTCAATTGCAAAAGTATGTATGTATGTGCGCAATAGTCGAATTGCTCTATGCCTATGCAAATTTGAACATTTGCCCAACCCTCAAAACTGATTCTTGATTTGAATATACGAGCATGCACGCACGTGCACGTTGGATAACAATAGTGCGCAATTTACGCGTCGAATGTCGAAAAATCTAACAACCAAGCAAGAACAAGAAAAACCTGGGCCATCATTGCGTTGATGCGGGTCCAGCGCGCGAACACACTCAATCATCTTATATTATATTATACAAAAACGTCGTTGAATTGATGGGTGTGTTCGCACACGCAACTGAAAACAAAAAAAACTTAGGTATTTAATAAAATGAGCAAATAATCAAAATCCACATTCGTGGGCCATATCCGACCAAGTCCGTCTGTTATAATAAGTTGTTTCTAGAATAATATAAATTATAATGCGCGAAATGATGTAAAATGTTCCAGGACTAGTTGGGTATCGTCTAACGACTAAACTTAAAACACTTACAAGTTAATATTTATATCTATATTTTAAACAAAAACAAAACAAAAAACTGTTACGGGTTCAATTTGTTTAACTTATACTTAGATGAAGATGATGAACTATGCCTTTTATCTCTATTTATTGTAAACACAAGTAACTACAATCAAAAAACTGTTCTGTGCGGAAAGAAATCGATGTGTTGCGACTTATTTATTTATTTATTTATTTATGTAGATTGAGAATATTTTACATATTTATAAATGCGTTTCTCTTCATATTATGACGTGACGTGTTTCAGAATTTATTACATTGTAAACGATTAAAATGAAAATCATGCAATGGTGCACTTAATAATATTTGTGTGTGGTCTGAGCTGAACTGAAAAAAAAAATGAAAACTTTTCGGCAATTATTACTCTTGTATTAGTATTGATTTTTATTTTCGCCTCGGCTTTTGGACATCTTAACTTTTTCGATTCGAAATAAAACGAACGCGTGCGCGTTCCACACACACGCCAACTTTTTATTTACACAAAATAGAAAAATACAAAAGGCCATCGAAAGAGGGAGAAATGTGGAGATCGAAGGCAAGATATGAAATAAGTTTTCATTTCGTTCGGACCGTGCGATGCGAAGAAAAGAGAGAAGAAGCACTTGGTGACATTTAATGTCGCTGATGAGCGTTGATGGCAAACGATGATGAAAGCCATTGTTCCTAGTCTAGTCAAGTATTATTTGAGTTCCTAATTAGCGTAGGTTTGAGTTGGTGCACATTCAATTCGCTTCAATCAATTGAATCAATCGCGCAAGTGTCCTAATTCTAATTATAGAAAATGAAAAAATAAGAAACGCGGAAAATGCACTAGCAAAATGAAGGATATTTCGCACAGTGCCGGCTAAAACAATCATAATGAAGGAAATGTTCAGCTTATAATATTTTGTCGTTTCTCTCTTTTTCTCAGTTTTTGGCCCAAAGTGTGTACGTGTGTGACACGTGTGTGTGGTGTGTAAGGCAGTGTGCGTGGCCTCCCCTTGCTAAAAGAAAGAAAATGGGATAAACCTCGCTATATTTTTCCAAATCCACATTTTCAGTAAATTTACGAGGACGCTAGTGCGCGTCTGCGCGACATCATTTCTTGCGTCTCTTGAGCGCGCGCGGAGAGAAAGAAAACTTAATGAAATAGGCCGGCCGGCTTTCCAATTATGAAATCGAACGTTTCTATTTTATATAGCAACGGCGGGCTCCTTGCGAATTTTCCCCTCGCCTCCACCGCCATTCCGCTTCTTCCACTTCTTCTTCTTGTGCACATCTCGCGCGCCTCGTTTCGGAAATATTGCTCGACATGTCCAACGAAAGTGTGCGTGGAAAAGTGGAAAAACAAGCAAGTGCGTCATTATATTTCTCTCTTCTCTACAACATCGATATTTTATCGGTTAGAAACATTTCAATTCTTTTTTATTATCGCGTTTCCGAAACGGTGAGCTCGCGCGTAACGTAATTAAACTTAATATCAATAAGTTGCCGTCCGTCACCCTTCGTTCCCTCGCTGCGTTCGCTTCTAATGCTTGCACACAGCTGAATAAACACGCACGCGCTCACAACAATGAAATTAAACTGAAAAATCCCATTTTACGGAATCGGGTTAAAATCGATCAACGACAACGAACAACGATTGTCGATTTTATCAAAAAAGGCGCACAATGCTGCAAATTCGTTGTCGCCTCGGATGATGGGTGACAGCGCGACAATGACAAAAATCTCTAAATGTTTTTCTTTAATTTAATCGTCGTGCGGTATTGTGCTGAGTCAGCCAGCTGTTGGTTCCATTCGGAAAAATGCGTAATTATTGCGCGAAATGAGGGTTTACGCAAAAGGGGACATTTTGCCCCAAAAAGGGGTAAACTCTTCTCTGCACAACATTCGCAACGACAACAACACTTTATACCTTCGCATAGTGTGCTCGCTCAAACGGCAAACACGTGCGAGATCTTTCAATTTCATCTCCGGGCAAGAATTTTCCACAATTCTTATTTTGCCATGATGGCGAAACTTTCAACCCTAAATGAACGAACGAACGACACGGCGGCGCACGCGAACCCCTCATCTCTTTCTCACCGGCAGCGAATGAGGAGATTATTGATTTCATCGTTTTTCATTTTCTTTCCACTTATTTTTTTTTGCTGCTCTTTGCGTAGAAATATGAAGTTTTGGCGTTGTTTGAAAATCAATAAAGAGCGAGTTTAAATAAAATAAATAGGGCGAACACGCACGTGTCAAACGGTTTAATTTGGGGTGAAATTCACGAAATCACAAATATCTAAAGCGCAAATAAAATTTTTGGGGTAAACGGGGTAAAACCACACAACTGTCGAATCTTTCCAATACAGCAGCCAGACACTAATCCTTTATTATGATTTACTGATGGCAGATTTCAAGGCCAGCTGGATGCGTATTAAGTGCACACATTGAATGATTTCATATTCTTTATTTTCTAACTTTAACTAAACTTAAATTGTATAAGACAAAATGAAACAGACTAATAACTCGAATCTCGCAAAATTTTAAACTGTATCAACTATTATAACGTTTTATACGAATACTAACTTAACTAAACACTAAAAAGTTGTATCACACAAGCAGTTGATATACTTATTGAAAAATACACGTTGATGATGGAAACGTGAAACTACAAGAAGAAACTATTTAAACGAAAAACATTCGAATTGTATAAGATGAGAAACAATTGTAAAACCTTAACTATTAAGAATCGGAGGCACAAAATCAAAATTAGTTCGTAAGTGAAAAAAAGTATGATTATATTTAAGGATGTTTAGTATATTGAATATGAATATATATATGACACATACATATATAAGTTATATAGACATGTTTTGTAGAGAAATTCACATGAGATTATATCTATTTACATTGGAGACTCAGATATATAAGAATAATTAAAACTAATAAATAAATGAATAAAATAAAAACTATTTTCATATAATTCAGCAGCAGCGCGCAGGCATTGAAGATGAAATTCAACAACTAATAAAACTACAAACAAACAAAGAAATAAAATTCGAAAACACAACCCAAATGAAATTAATGTAAGTGGCTTTTGTTTCGTTTCGTCTGTCTATTGAATAAAATTAATACAAATGGATATGTGTTATGTACGTGTGAGATGTATCAATCTATTCGAACTGCCATTACAAAACAAGTGTAGGAAATAGTAGATTAAAAATATGCAAAAAAACTAAATAACAAAAGAAATATTAAACAGAGAACTTCCCTCTTTTATAAACATTTACATAAAGTAACAAAAAATAGGAAATAATTGTTGACACGATGTTAAAAACTATTAAACAAAGTACCTCGAAACGCAGTGACGTAAACGCAAAATCAAATTTATTTACTTATAAGAGAATATTAATTATAAAGCGCATTTTTAGATATTGGCATTATTAGTAGTTTCATTTTCACATACAATACTTAATATATATACTAACTAAAACTAAGCCAGCCATTGAAAGAAAATCGACGTATTCCAAGAAATCGCAAGAGTTCAAATCAAATCTACCTCCAAATAACAAACAAACAAACACATCACGACTTTGTTACTATATTACAAAATGAAGATGACTAAAACTATATAGAAATATTATACCTCTACATAAAATATACATATTGATATAGATATTATTGTAATAAACTAAACTAATTTTGCTTTTATCTAAAGTGTTGAATTTTACTTATGTACATAACTACTAACAACTACCTATTTATTCATAAAGCAAATGATGCGAGCAACATTTCTAGTCTTGTTAATTTCTAGTCTTTTCTATATATTGTATGTTTAATTTTGTTTAATAATTACGATTGTATTATACCAAAGGTGATATATTAACATAAAAATTGTAATTATTGTTCACTGCAACTACTGTTTTGTTTGATTACAAGTTACCACAACCCAACAACTAACTAACAAGTGCGCAATTGTAACAAAACATGCGCGTAATTTAATTATATAAGTATTAGACCTTAAAAAGAAAGAAATACAAAACGCGTATCTTTTTACATTTTCATATTCAGAATTCAGATGAATGAGTATTATATATAAAATTAAATTTAACAAAAAGGAACTAAAAAGGAAAGAAGGAATGTATTGTATTTGCTAAGCATACTAACTACGATTTAGTGGCAAATAATTATGTATTATTATACCTAGTCATTTAAGAAAAATACCTAATAAATAAATATTAAAACTGATTTATTTTTTTTAGCAGAATGCATCAATAATTTAGGACCTCAAATTCCATTTTTCAGCAAAAATTACAATTAAAATTGGAAATTATTAATTATCTCAGCTTACATTGCAAAAATGAATGCGAATTTAAATCAATGCCAACATTCATGTCCGCGTCTATAATGTATGATTACATTTCGGTTGCTTATTACTTACTGTATATTATGATTACTGTTTTTTAGATTTTTATGTTTAAAATTTATTTTGTCGTTATTTTCTATATTTACGTATGGCATTTTACATCAATTTAACAAAAACTTAGTTTGTACGTTTTATTTGTTGGAACATGTTACGCTCGTGCTGCCTTTGCAATTTATTTCTAGTAGAAAAATAAACAGATTTTGAAACGATGTGAATCAGCCTGGCGCATCATTCGTTTGATTTGGATTTGGATTAATCAATCAATCGAAATAAGTCTACAAACACAGTGAGGTAAGTAAAAACAAATAATTAAGTAAATTAAGTATAGGTTGCAATCTTGCGTATCTGTAGTAAGAATGTAAAAATAAAAATTAATTAACTTTCAAATTTATTTACTTTAGAAACGTCAATGACTCAAAACGCGACACTGAAAGCGATTAAACTAAATGCAAGCGACGCCGGTCGACTTGCACATGCAACATTAATTCACTTTTGTTCGCTTTAGGCTTAGCGAATGTGTAAGATTAGGCAGAAATGCGGAAACTTAGCAGTGAGTCATCTCAATGAACGCGAAAATCGCCCTCATCTCCCCTTGCGATGTGCGTTATTAAAGTTTCACTGCATTAATTCGTCGATTTCTATTGATTATTTTATTTTGCACACAGACGGTATTAAGATGTTTGCTAGGTTCGTGGAAATTCAACTTTTGTTTCGCAGAAATAATTTCGTTATTTCCACCCTTAAACTTGTGAGCACGCGCAAAAATTGGAAAAGTTTCTTTTTGTTTGCACCTAAGGGAAAATTAAATTTGTTTTTCTTTTGTTTTCATTTAATCTACCGTGTGTTTTATTTTATTTAACTACAACGAAACAAGTATTATGCGCAAACTAGCAAATCATGTGTCACTGGAAAACAAATACTCAACTAATGGGAAACGCTCGCCTTTTATCGGTCAACAACGCTATAAATTCCATCAAGCAATTAATTGCTAATCAATTTATTTATACGATTAATTTCATCAAAATAATTTCATAAATTAATTAATGAACAATTTACAACATTATAAAATCAATAGTAGATGTTGCGCTTGCAATGACAAAAGACAAATAGTATGACTGGACTGAATGGATGAGGCGGAGGAAAAAAGTAAACAAAAACCTCGTTAAATTTTAATTAACAAAAGCGTAATTAATAGCCGGCCTCTATTATTATAGGAAGTATCTATCTGAATATTGTGCTTGTGTACAGGTTGCGTTCCTTTCATGTATTTCACTCCATCATCAAGTAATGATCATGATGTTGCTTTAATTTTTGGATGTCATGTGTACCCACCATTATAACAACGACTCGAAACAATTATTTGCTTTTTGTTATTTGACGATATTTTACATTTTTCATTATGTTATTTTTTTTTCGTTCGACAAATGTAGGTACGCTTTTTTTCGTCCGGCTTATTCATTATCATTATTTGCACAACGCAACACAAAGCGTCGTATTGTAATTTTGGCAAAAACAAATTTTAAAATGCCGAAACACACAAAAGAAAACAGATTGTAGACAATTTGGACAACCCTAACTTTTTAGTGGTATATAAAAAGCGAAAACTGATTTACAACATTTACATTATAATTTAATCCTGCAAATGCGTGAAAATGCAATAAATTAAATTGGACTTTAATCAAACACATGATAAAATTTCCATGGTGATTACGTCAATTGAAGAATTGAGCAGCGGCTTAGATGCTTAGATTCAGGTAGATAACATCTTAATTTTTTTCGACCTGGGCCGTTCTTCATCTTCTGGTCCCATTCATCTCTTCTTTTGTGGCCGTCGTCCCCAGCATGCAAGCATGCAACCTTCACATTGAATTTGAAACGTCAAATGTGTAACTCCCACCGTGTTGTAGGCTCATAGCCAGTTGAAATTTGCTTGTTTGATATCTCCCAAGTCGGGTGGAAATGCGATACACCTTGAGCCTTGAGGTTCAGTTAGTTTAAAGGCTATTTAACGCCAGCACTTTTATATCGGTTTATCATTCATATCCAAGTCACCTGCCCGCGGAGACAGTGAGACAGTCCGTTCAATTATCGTGTGCATTGCAACGCATCGGCCCATACATACCTAATAGACAAATTGTTACTCACTTGCTGTTATCTATCGCGATCGAGCGAGTTAATATCATTGCGACAATACACATCGCTAAGCAAGTGCCAAGTTCAGAACGGTCAGGTAGCTGCGCTTGAGATTACATCTCGTTGTGGCAAAGTGTTTGTTCAACGCCAGATATTTTTCGAATAAGCGAGCTGCTTTCACGGAGAATTTCTTTCTGCTTATTCCAGTTTCTCACTGATCAACCCTGGCAAAATTTCATAAGGTCGCTACGGTGTGAGTACAAATAATTTTAAAATTTCATTTTAAATTCTAATTTTGAAATAAAACGTTAAATTATTTGAATTTGAAACGTATTGTTAATTAAGTACAACCACATTCAGGGATTTAATTACTCATTAAAAGCTCATTAGCGTAAATAAATTATGTTTACAACCCTAAGGGTTGGTAATAAAGGGTTCCCCTTCTGTAATTAAATTCTCGCATGTGATTTTACAAATAACTGAAATTTTGTTACAAATTTAAAAAAAAATTGTTATTTTGTAATATTCCACATCAATTAAATAAAATATGCCAATTTGAATAGATTACAAATAATTATTTAAAAATTTGAAAAATTATAAGAAATGTGATTTAAGTAGACTACTTGAGCAATTTTGATGACGACATCCAACTGTGCGAAAAATTCAATTAGTTTATGTTATGCGCAAATTTTCCAGTGCCACAAACAAGTTTTCCATGACAGTATTATTAGTTTCGCGAAAATTGATAAGAATAAAGGATAAGAACAAATGTAGACATTTAAGGCGCTCATGCGAATTCCATCGATAAAAATAATAATAATAAATTACAATAAATATTGTTATTCAAGTTTATGGCTTTTTGTTTGAAAACGCTAATTTGACAGTTTGCATCGTGCGGCAAACAGTGCACTTGATTTTTATCAATTTTTGTGTTGAAGTTCGGATTTTCGGATTAGTTTAATCCTTCATCAAATAATTACAATATTCAGGTAATTTGCCGCGCCGCGCACCTTTAACACACAATTTATAATTATATTTGACAATTACTATCATTAAAATCAAGCACTGTAGTTTGACGTAATGCACAATTTCGTTATGGTTTTAGTTCAACCTATGTTGTTAATAATATTTACTATTGCGTTAATAAAAGAGCATCATGTTTGAAATGTGTTATTGTTCGAATTTATTGGAATTTATTTAACTCGAGCGACAATAGACATTTATAATAAACAAATAAAAATAAAAACAAAAACGGGAAAGTCAAGTTAACATATGCGGTGGGAATTAATTTGATATCACATCTAAAAGTCTAATCCAGTTATTTATTATGTCTGCTTTGCACAATGCATCGATCATAAAATTTGATCTGCGCCGATGCTCGTTTTACAATTTTGCGCTTCGCTTGCATCGCGTCGTTTCATCACAAAAATTTCTATCCCAAATGAAATTGAATAATAAATTGAATTGATTTACGTCAATGCGTCGAGCGTGCACTTGAAACGCCGGGTGGAATTGATAATTGATTATAATTATAAATCGAAATGTAAACACATTTTCACTGTGTGCGATGAGTACGTAGGCCTCGCTCCAAATTTGCGCGCACGATCGATTGCACGATTTTCTCATTTCTGAGTGATAAGCGGCTAATTACTTGTCACAAGTGGACTTTGCCTAGGGAGATGCAGTGAAGATGCATCATCTGCAACTTTTCAGCGTGACAAATTTTTATGCAACTAATTTAATTTCATGATTTCACCGGCGCGGTTTTATTTCCTACATTTAATAAGATTACCTACACGTGCATTATGGTCCGTAACCATGTGAAGTTCAATTGTAACTTGATACGTTCCAACGAGCACGTTGTCTGTCGCCGTGCCGTGTGATGTGCGATTATTTAAATTTAACTTCGTGTAATTACACAAATGATTTCAAGTGTCTTTTGTTTTTTTATAAGCAATGTGCGATAATAGGTAATTGTCGCTTAATTGGAGCAATATCTCAATATTGATTGTCAACTGAAGGCCTTACTAAACTAACTTCAACCGCTCCAAGCAGGAAATTATTTTTCTCTCAAAAATTTAGCCTTGTACAAATTAAGTTTTTATTTCGCGCGCGTCGAGGATTTGAAATTTTATTTAAATTTGAGATAACATTTTTCTAACGCTTATTGCACACGGTCATGTACATTGTTGTATTAGATAAAAATTCATAGAAAAAACGTGCGCACACCGCATATCTTACAGGCCATTGAAATGCTAAACAATTAGGTTTTGAAATTGATACAAACCAACCAATATCAATAAATCGCAATTCAATTAATTGTTTGACTTAGGTCATGATTTTCTGGATTTTCCATTGAATTTTTCCATCTCTAACTTCATTTATTTAGTGTTAATTCAGTTAATTGTTATTGCAAATGATTAGATAACCGCTGAGAATTTTCTTGTAAAAAATACAATTAAAAATAAAAGTCAATTGTTACGTAATTCAATTTATTTGTATTTTATTTTATAAGTGAAAATATATTAATAGCAAATGTAATGAAGTTGGAATTAATTAATGTAATGGCATTTTCGGAGTGATGTTAATAATATTGATAACTTGAAAAATGTCTCTTACAGTTAAAAGTTTATTTTTACCTCATATTAGTAATAGCAATTAGAAAAATTCAGGAAGTTGGAATACTAACAAACAACGAAGAAGGAACAATGCCATACATATTTTCATTTTCATCAACTATTAGGGTTTTTGGGAATTAGAATCAGATATGAAAAACGAAAAAAACACATTACGTGTAGGACTATAAAAATTACCTTGAACAATGCAAATTACACACGACACAAACTTCTCAAAACTATAAAGGACGCCTGTTGTACATTTGTATAAATAAGTAATGAATTTCAATAATATTTTTATTTATGTTAGAATTTTTTTGTACTTGTACATAATCCAAGTCCGATAAACAACACTGTGATTCCCAGCTCTTTAAAATTCACAATTCGTGCTTGTTTTTTCCTATTCTGTTCTTAATATAAACTATAAGTAATAATATAAATGTGTCATGTCGGTCTCATCAAAAGCAAGAAAAAGAAATGTTCATTGCCCAAGTGGATCAGTTGGGTTCAATCAGTAGATCAGCAACAATCACGATTAGGGTTTTACGAGAGTTTTGATTTTCAAGAATTCTTGTCTTGATCTCGACAAAATTAGAGACAAGATCAAGACAAGGCTCGAAATGGAAAAATCAAGACAAGACAAGATTAAGTTTCCAAGAAATTAGACAAGAAATATCGAGAAATCAAAATTTCATGTCTTGATATTTCGAGACAAGACAAGAATTCTCGTCTCGTGAAACCCTAATCTTAATCGATAAGTGCGCATTTGAAATTATTCAAATAAATCTGATTTTCACAGTTTTTATGACCTCGAGCGTCCCCCGGGTTAGCAAAGCGTCACCTGCCCACCGCACGGACCAATCTCACCCTCTTTGACCCCTCATCGATGTAAAAACCGGTAAGCAAACTGAAAATTCCATACGAAGAGATTTTTAGAGCAAACCAAAAATGATTTACAGCGACGATTTGCAATTGTCCATTTATGTAGGCCTCATAAATGTTGGACAAGGAAACGATGGCGCACATTATGAACACGGGGGCGACCAACGAGACGTACGACTCCACCGGTGACGATCTCAATTATCCTCCGACGCCAGACAGCACCTTAAGCGAACATTCACTCAGTCCGGAGCAATTGACCGTCTCGACCATCCTCGGACTGGTCGAGAAAGGCAGCATCAACAAAGATGATGGTATTTTCAAATTTTAATCAAGCTGTATCTATCGGTGTTCTGCATTAAGCAAAAACAACTAACTCACGTGTTGAATTGCAGTTATCCACATTGAATCTCTACCGAATTCAAACGACGTCTCCACGAATGCGACGAATAGTTCGCGGGCGAGTTGCGACGAGCTGTTCCTCAAGAAAGAAAAATGGTATTCAGTGACCATCCAGATCTTCATACCGTTCATGATTGCCGGGATGGGGACCATCGGTGCCGGCATTGTCCTTGGCTCGGTCGAGGTGAGCACAAATTCACTTTTAAACTCTTATCAAAAGTGCACGAATAATCTCGTAATCTTTTAAATTCATGATAAAAAATAAATGCACTTTACTATTTATATAAATCTATAAATGCAGGCCCGGTTTTTACTTGTTCAGATAGGCCTAGTAGACCATGAGCCATAATCAATAAAGATAAATTTAAAATCCAAACTGAAAATAAATTAATTATTTACTTCGCACAAAGAAATGCTTAAAATTTTAGTAGATAATAAAATTATTGCAATGTTTATCAACTATACGGCGGTAAAACGTATTGGCGCCCGCGACGTAAGTTTGTCTAGTAGTCAATAGGTGGCGCGCTTCACTGATTAAAGTAAACACTAAAAGAATAAACTCCTGAAAATTTGGTTGAAAAAGACTGATAACAATACTAATGATTGCCAAGATGAACATAATAATTTTCA
>JARJDT010021610.1:0-10053 GCA_030264655.1 Leptusa sp. GC000079 | reverse complement strand
TGTCCATTGTTGTTGGACACTTGTTTTGGTTTTCCAGGTTTCCACCGGAAATTCGGTTCCCTTTCCTTTCACCTGTGCTTTGCAAAATTGCGCGAATATACATGTACAAAAACAATGCAAATATTGTTATTAAATTAACTGGGACAATGAAATTTTTGCAATTAATTTAACAATGTTCTGTAGTCTCAGCGAGCAGTTCACATGCCGAAAGTATGCTAATTAATTATTGTTTAATTACAGATATTCTAAGCTAAGACTTGTGTAACTTGTTTTGGAATGTTCATACTTAGATGATCTAGAATAAAACAACTAAATTCCCATGAGTTAATTATGGTACGAACAAAAAAAAAACGTGCCCGGAGACTGCGCGTTTATTTAATTAGCAAAACTGTGCGCGTTTTGCTTAACAACAGTTCAATGGAGCGTGGAATGTGTTTTTCGGCTGTTTAGTTCACGCGTTTTGTTGTTTATAGAGTATAATTGTTTTATGTAATCGGCGCCAGCGTTTTTGTTGTTATTGTCGTTGATGTGATTCTATTATTTGGTAATTAACCAATGTAATAAAGGAACAAAAATTTACAAATTGAATTGACGAAAAACAGGTTTTTCCATTTTAGCATTTACGAAAATAACAAATGAAAATTTAACGTTTAGGTACTTTAATTTTGAAGAGTAAGCAAAGCAAGTAAAGTTTTAATTTCAAACTGCAAATGTTAATATTAGAAAACGTGAAGGACCTCGTAAAAACTCTAGTTGTTGGGATTAGTGGCATTTGAAAATTGTTTATCCAACGCACACTATGCTCCTGTGACTATGAACATGGAAAATTGCCTTCGGTTATTTGCTTCATTCCCGCATTCAAAGCGTTTGCAGTTTTCATATCAACCTACGGCCTTACAAGTAGGCGTGCGGAGTTCTATTGCAACTTTGCAACCTTATTACTAGGACATGTCGGTTCATTTTTCTGTTTCTATGTGAAATGCACTGAACAGGACGGAGGACAAATAAAAAGTTTCATTTTCTGCTTTGAACAGAACGGAAATGTGCGTTCACAGTAGAGAGAAAAGCAATACTTTAATATGTATTTAAAAAATATTATTACTGCGTTCACATGTTACAAGAAATACCAGAAGTAACAGTTGGAAGCTGATGATTATTTAAAACGGGAAGTAGTTGTATCGACAAAGGAAAGTTTCAAATTTTTAAAGGAAACTTTTATCTCTGGGTAGTGAATTGTTGCTGGTTGCTGTGCAATTTCGTGTTCCATTAATCAAGTTGTAGCCTTAAGGACTCAACATGCTGGAAATAATAAAATTAATGCCTAAACTAATTTGCAATTACAATTGCAATTGCAATTAAACTTTCACTCTAATTGTCTGAAGTATTGTTCTACTCTATTTTTCAACGTGTAATTTTTTACACTTTACATATCTATCTTTAGTTCTTTGTATTCATGGTTCATTAATGTAATTGTCATTACACTTAATGGACGGATTCCGACATTCAATCGATATAAACATAGGTAGTACACCTTACAGGTAGGTAGATAATGTTAATGTACAGTAGCGTAGTCAAATTGAATCCACGGTTAGTTAAAATTTACCATGCAATATTTAACAAAACAAATCAAACTAAATAAATGGCATTTCTAACGCCTGACCCGCTGCGTAATTTCTCACATTATTGATTTACAACCATTACGAATTGCGTGTATGTGTCACTTGCTACGCCTTGAAGTGTCTCAACCTCAACTCTAATATTGAGCTAGGCATTTCCTAACTACTCTTGCAATAGAAACAATTTCGAAATCAGAGCACAAAAACCGGACTTCAAAAGATGTAAAACAAAAGAATTAAATATTTAATTTTAGGACGAAAAAATTGACAGGAAAATCGAAGTAAATTTTTATATCTCCGGACTTTGCTTTCCAGCTCTAATTTGTTATTTAAGTAAATAACTATCGGCAATTGCTTTAGAAAAACAAAATTGTCATTGTAGAAACAATCGGCTTAAAGAAAACGGTTAATTTGAGTTGATTGCTAGTAGGTCAAATCAAACACGCTCCCAATCTTTCACTAAATCACTAGCTACACAGATTTGAACCATTGAAACATTGGAGGATTGTCAATTACTCTACATAGTTGTGTTGGCTTCGAAATAATTGCTACTATTATGTTTCATTATGTAATCAAGACAAAAATTGAAAATACAAGTGCCAAAACAGTTCCAATTAAATTGAAATTTTAATAACACTGCGCGTATGTTCCTAGGTAATCGTAACAAATACAAATCATAAAAGTGACACACAATTATTTTCTGTGTTAATAACAAAGGTTTCTTTGTTAGGTTAATGATGTTGACATTTATGGACCGGCCTCAAAGGTTTAGCAATTAGTTAATTTCGCATGTGTCATGAGCAGAGCAATAACTAATTGTAGCAACAAGATATAATAAAATAGTAGGCAAAATTTGTAATCACGCACTAGCCTAACATTAAAAGTAAGTAAAAATGTATGATTCCACTAGGTAGTTTCCTTGATCATTTGCCAAGTTGGACTTCTTCTGCATTTCGAACACGTTAGTAAACTACAAAGCCACAAGCAACAAGCAACCGTTCAAAACTCATTATAATAAATGCACATTCAAGCCCTGTAATTCTTTTCGCGCTTTGCTTTTTCTGCTTTAATTAATTTTAATTAATTACTCACGACGCGTACATAAAAACATAATAAAAGAATATCGTTATGTTTGCAAACATCCTGGCCACCAGCAATGCTTAATGCAAATCGAAACAAATAAAAAATTAAATTGAATTCAAAATGACATTAAGCTAGGCAAGCGCATTTCATGCGGTCCACTAGTTAGTTGAATATTTTATTGTTTTGTTTTTTATTTATAGCTTAGATTATTGTGAAAAACAAGATCGTGTTTGATTTGTGTTACTGCCATTACCATAAGGTATTTAGAAACTGTCCTAGACAGGCCAAGCATCCTTGAAGTGAAGGATATTCACATCACTTGGATAAACAAACAACAAAAGAACAAATGTAACAAATTGCTAATCGTGTTCGACACATTCATATCGATTGTCGTGGATGTTACATTTATTTCATATGAATTAGCACAGATTGATGTCAATGAATAAAAGGAATAGAAAATATTTCGAATTAGTGCAACTGTTGAGCATTGTTGAAGGTAAAGACATCACGAAGTCTCAAGTCGCCATTCGACATCGAAATGCCAATGTAGTAAGTAAATGTCGACTGCCGACAAATATAAATTATAAATAAAAATATAAATTGTATCTGAACATTTCATTCGAGCATCATAACAGAACAATCTGAAATAAGGAAAAAATCAAATGAATAAAGATGAAACCATTAAATATCACTTTATAGCTCCATATCCTACCTGCAATCCTTTCAATTTCTACATCCATTTCATGCATTTCATATTCATATTATAAAGCAATGAAAAGCGCGTTAATCCGTTGTTATTCGGTTGTGCAATGCCTTCTACGTGTATTATTCTTCGAGACTGTTACTTTCATATTTTTAACACTTTAAAAAGGTGACATGAAAACAATAAAAAACTCTTTCGGTTTTTAATTTCTTACAAAATAAAAATGGTTAATGACAGAAAAAACTTCTGCGATATTTTATTGTAAATTTGTATCATTCTGTAAATTGGCTGAGGAATAAATTAATTTATTATTGGATTAGTTGTCGCATTCACACATTGCAAATCTTCATTAAAATCTGCATATTTCTGTTATTCTTTGTCGTGTAGCCTTTTCACTTTAAATATGACTCACCCAACAAACCTTTTTGCACAAGATTTTAACAAAACGCGTGCAAACTACTTCGAAGAAAAAGAGTCAGCGTCTAATATTTTTAACATTTCGCATTTGTTTCCAATTCGTTTCGTCGTTTCCGAAAGCCGTATTCCCTATTCAAAATTCTTCAATAGCATTTTGTGACTTATTACCTTCTTTAAAGCTTTCAACTCGTTGTTTATTTGTTGCTACACATTGCTTTGTATTCGACTTGAAGGAATTTTTAAGTTTCCGTTTTGTTACAATATATTGTCGTTGAATTATTGCCACAACAAAATAACTACAATACCAAAGACGCGAATTTGGAGAATAGTAATAAAATGTGGACCCACAAAATGTGGCGTGCCAATTTATACACAGGAATAAATCAAAATATAGCGTGCATGTTAGGTTTTTGGTTACAGGAGTTGATGGTGTGGTCAGTGGATGTTTCGCAGAGTTGTTTAATTCTTTAATTAGGCGGACGGTTATTAATAGCAACTCATTAACTTCATGGAACAGCAGAAGTTAGACTTGTTTTTCGCAGAAATTTTTATACCTCCGCGTTATGTTATTTTTATTTTCATTTCTAATATGCTATAATGTCCTCCTACATTCGGTTCAATTAATTTTTTAAATTATAAAAACCCCGCTGAAGATTATGAGCAACTTTGAGGTTTGCATTACAAATATGTTTTTTCCTGTGAGCAGAAGAATTCATTGTCTCGTCTTCATGCTGATCTTTGATTGATATGTCTGGTGTCTTGATTTTTTTAACAGTTTAAAGTAAAAGAGTTACCCATAGTTATAGATTTGTATAAACAACTTAACTTAAGTCAGTGAAGACTGAACTGCAATAAAGTGAGTTCACTTAAAAGGCAGTTTAAACAAAAACACTTTTATGTGTTGGTTTATCTTCCTTGCATTGCGTTTCAATTGTCTGCACATCACTTTTTACTGCACGATCCAAACATACAGGATGTTCTCAAGAGAAATAGACGTTGAATCCATTGAGTGCAATTTGGATTTTTAATGGATATCTTTAACTGTTTCGAAGCGTTTCAAGTTCTTAATAAATTATCATTTAGTTAAGCTACGTGTAAATGAAAGAACGGCAATTAAACATTGCTTGAAATGGCTCTTTGGAATTTCCTAACACTTGAACGTCGAATGTATGCGCGTTTTACAACTGTAACATATTCGTTAATTAACACGAATATTATACTTCCGATTATGCTGTCATAAAATGAACGCGCTTTGTGCCAATGCTATTTTCGAGAGGCTTTTCTCATTCTCATTCGTATTCTTATTAGAGTTATGCCCATGTGCATCGTGTGGTTCGTCATGGCGATTAAGTTTCGCCTTTTCGTTGTTAATTTAAGCGCGTTTTCTTAGTTTGGCGCTTTCCAGTCATCCGACCGCCACTTCAGGCAGGTTCGTGTGCATTTCGTTCAGGCTGTAACTCTCTTCCTTTTAGGAGTTACGAGTATTTAAATGGTCGTATTAACATCAACGCTGCCATTATTTAAAAGCTCCCAATGAAGGAAATTAACGGAAAACGAATAAAAATTTAAGTGATAATGTTGAGTTGCAACTTGCTACAAATGGGCCATTAATACCCAACAAAAACAATAACTGTTGTATCTCAAGCCAACGTTGCTGCATAAGTTTGAAGAAATACTACTATTTCAAAACTTGATCTACATCAGTCAGTTCCAATTGATATATTACTATCATTAAAGATGCAAATTGCATTTAAAATGGACTTCTAAATTGATAAAAGTGAAAGCGATATTTTTTTAAATTGTCAATTGCTTATTTAATTCGCGGCGTGCCCATATCGTGGTTTTTATTTGGTTATTATTCTTGACATTTCAAAAAAAGAAATTCACTTAAAACCGACACCTCTCGCGACACGATAAATTTCGTATGCATAGCAATGGCGATGTGCCAACACCAGCCTGTCTGCTTGCTGCTGTTATCCGCATATCCAACATGCTACAATTTCGCCGTCAACAACAGTCGTTTACATTGTTGAAACAAAGATCACTTTACGAATCAAGCGCAACTTGGCTTTGCATTTGATGTCTGTTTAATAGGTCACCTGCCTGTGTGCTGTTGCTGTAATCCCAGCTATATTGTTTTAATCTGAATATGCCTACATTTTGCTGACTCCAAAAGAATGAACAGGTGCTGGAATTATAAAATGAATGCGTAGGTTTTATATTGAACAATAATAACAATAATAAATTGGAGATTTAATTTGATTGCACAATTGGGTTTGCACATTGCATAAATTTTCTACGAACTGAAACTCATTAACTTAGTTAATTCTAGAAATGTGGAATTTTGCTTTTTGGCAGCCCAAAATTTTGCACATTGCGAAAGACGAAAGGGCACGTTGATAGTTTAATTTAAATGTAAATGAGTCGTGACTTCCATGAAAAGAACTGCGAATTTTTGTTGTTCTTTCTGTTCCCTAAAGTGCAATAATTTTAATTGAAACAGAGAGCTTGAGTTGTTTTGCGCAAATTTTATGAAATTTCTTTGCGAGGTTCATCTTTTACGTATAGTATGCGTTTGTCGTTTGTTCAACGTTGATTTTAATTAATCACCTAATCAACGAGGATAGGCAAACTACATAAATCCTTCTATAATTGGAAATATCCCATTTGACTTTAAAATATCATTGGAAAGTCTCTCGGATTGGCAAAGTTGAAGAGTAATGCAACGAACGAAAAGGGAACTAAATCAAAAGAGAATAATAGGTAGTTCAGTCACATAGTCATAGTGAGTGTTCGACAAAGGACCTCGATTTTTTGTTCGTCAAAGACAAATTTACTAAAAACAACCTGTATATCATTATAATACTCTTAAAGTCGCATTGGTTTGGTTCGAGGACAAAACCGCATTGTTGTTTAGCATGATTGGACAAAACTCGAGTTCGTTTCATCTCTTGGATCGCATAAGAGAAATTACACGTTCTTACCAAAGCAAGTCCGCACCGATTAAATAAGCCAAACCGATTAACAATCACTATCCATCATAATTCATTTTGTGTGCGTTTTCCAGTGTTGGAAATGGTTATGCTTGTGCTTATATCCTTTTGTCATCCTGTGTTCTTGTTCTACGGCATCTCCTTCGACTGCAGCTTCGTCAAACTCACTCTCGATTCAGTCGATCCTCATACACTGATAGCTTGGTCGTTCAATCGCCATTAAGTTGCATTTAGTAATGTTGCATCACGATGTGCACATTCATACAAATAACAATACATATAAAAGCAGTCGTGCTTTGATGCTGTAAGTTGGCATCCAAAGTATCCGCAAGATACGAGATCAAGAGATCGAAATTGATTAAGTAAGTGCATCCATCGGTTTTTGGTATTCGGGTATGTTGCCTGTATGCAATGTTGTAATCCTTGTATGCATGGCTGTGCTGATAAAGCCCCCCTGGTAGCATCTACATGCTCCTAATTACAACTACATAGCATGCATGGATTGAGAAGATTCCCTTGTTAATTGTGCTTATCTAATATTTGGTTATTAATCATTCATATAATATTCGTAGACATTTCGCCATCACTGCGATTCTCTCTGTTCAATGAGTTTTACTTTTTATTTCTTACTCGAATGTCAAGTTTAGTTCTACATAATTATATAAAGTTGAACGAGAACAATTTACGTATACAACAACAAATTTATAAATTGAAATTGTTTGTTTGAAACCTCTTAAACTTTCCAGACGTCTGTAGTGTTCTCCTTACTTGTTTTTTGAAAAATATTTAAATGTGGGAACTTAAAACGAGGAAAATTATTTGTTCAGTTGACTTGCTGAACGTTTTCATAAATACTACAGTTTTTCCCTTGTGTTTATTTAGAGAGCGGGTATCGAAAGGGTTGTTTCACAATGACAATAGCGCCAACAACATGAAGGAGGACAACTCCTCGTCTCTTTTGTGTCATCCTGCGCTCGTGCGTTCAATCGTTGCATTCGCATGCAGAATTGTTAAGTGGCAATATGCTTTGGTAAACAATACTTGAATCGCCGAGCAAATAGCAACTCAAAATACAATATTTTTGGAAAAATTGCCTTTTTGTATTGTTAGTGTACAAAGTAAAAAATCTAAGGCATTAATTCAACTTGAAGTAGTTTCAGAATCAGTGAAGCGCATGAAGTAAATTCTAGACATTGAGAGATGACAAGAGGATGCCTCGGGGACAAATTGTTCCTTGCGTATCCTCATTCTGATAAGAAAGTGCACAGTTACAACTACGAATTATAACTATATGTAATTAGAGGTGTAACAATATCTGTCAATTATTATACAAGATGTTTCCTTCAAACCTAATCACTTCCAATGCATTTCAAATCTATTGTTTTTAACACTTGATTCTGTCGATAATTGGCAAAAGTGGAAACTAGCAGTAAATTATTGTAATAATCGCCAGCCTGGAGTTAGTTACACTTTCAGTGTTTGCCAATTGACCGTGAACGAATGCCAGTTCCTTCTTGAAGTCAAAGTTGTTGTACTTTAAATAAAGAAATAACTCATTGTTAACCACTTTACACTACTATTAACTTATTACATTATGACATAAAATTAGATCAATATACGATTTAGTAGTTGTTTCACACTTTTACCCCTCGGAGCTTCTTGCTTCGGTATTTAAACTCTTGTTGTGTACTTACTTTTACTTCGAGTTAAGTTAAACGTACTTTACATTGTTATAATAAATGCATAATGTCTTTATCTATGTATAAAGTGCAACCGAGTTAAAAAATCATTGCATTGGTGTAAAAAGTTATTGTTTTTGTAATTTGAAGACGAAACTTACCACTTCAAAACTTTGTAATTGTATATATAATATAAAGGAAGCTTCACAATGAAAATTTATTGGATATAAGCATATAGAACGCAATAAACGATGCGGTGCGGCGACGAAGGACGAAAGTCCTTAAGAGCTTTACGGCATTAACTATCATCGGCTCATTCACAAAATGCAACTGCCGTTTTATATATCAGTAGATGCAACCCGGTATTATATGTGCAATCTATTGATTTCGACTTAACCTACATTTAACGAAAACGAATTTGTATCGATAGCAAACAGCAAGGATAACTACATACTTGCGATGGTGTAGTATGTAGGACAAATTGCTAACATGTTTGTAGATAGGAAAGTGAGTGAATTTTCATTATAGAAGACACTTCCTGGGTGTGCTTAACACGTCTCATCATATCATGCTAACAAAATTTACCTCTTTAAAAATGTGGAAAGCACCGGAAACGAAAATTTCAATTAGCAGTTTAGAAAATTAAATGAACGTATAAGAACAAAGAAAATGTAGGCTTTCCACTTTAATTCCGTTTTCGTTATAAGCAATAAACATTCGCCCAAATGGGAATTCAAACATGTAAATTTCCGAATTTCATTTGTGCGGTTGTCCAATTTATTTGGCAACGATTATTAAATTCTACTAAAATATTTCTTTGTGTTTGTGCTTTGTTTGCGCAATGTTAGTTATGCTGCTACCCTCTTTTTGTCGTTATTGAATTGGAAAATGCTTGCAGCCGAAATATTTGGAAATGGGTTAAATCTTAATTAAAGCACTAAAAATTCAAACTTCCAAAGGACGAAGAAAGGGATTTTCTCATATTTCGAAAGCAGGCTCCAGTTGGGGCAGCAATTTAGTCAAGATTTTGAAGAAATACGAGTATTATCCCAAAGCATTTTGCTTTTATTATACTTAATTAGGAATTAGTTTAAAATTCATGGTTACTTCTTTCTACACTTTGGAAATAATTTAAACAGTTATCCCTTTACCGAAATTTCAAGAAATGAAATAAGTAAAATATTTGTGCGGGCGATTACTGCTCCTTTAACTACGACTACTTTTGAATAGTGAATGGGCGTGCAGTGTGTAATTAAACCGAAAAGAGGAGCAATCGTACGCCTGGCGGCAGCGACTTCTTTGCTGGTGCTGGTCGTGCGTTTCTTTTTAATTACAAACTAAGAGACGCGACCAACGCACACATACGATGCCGAATTAAGTTATAATCACTTTTAGGTGTCCCTTTAGGTACTTCTTTTCACTCGTCAACGTTTAATTGGCTTGAAAATCATTTTGCAGCTCGTAAATTATCATTACGACGCGCGAGAAAGTTATGGCAGTCGAAAAGGGTTTTATGTGTACGAACATTAAATTCAACTGTACCGCCGTTCCTCTTGCCCAAC
>JARJDT010021609.1:0-12345 GCA_030264655.1 Leptusa sp. GC000079 | reverse complement strand
TGAAAAATTTAAAATTTAAATAACTCAAAAACAAGGAAGTATTTTGAACTGGACCTCACCCAACTGCTACAACAAAACCTGCACAACGCGTTGGTTCTAAGAAAAAACCGAAAGTTTTGTGTATCTCCTACACGTCTAGTTATATTTAAAAATTCGAAATTTCGAATACTGTCATGGTGCAAATTCACAGCTCAATTACAACTAAAACGCTTTTTACACAAGTGAAGTTCCATTAGATTTCCATTTGATTGCTATTGCAAAATGTAAACGTTATATCATGAGAAACTCGTTTCTTGCTAGCAAGTTGAAATATTTCCAGGATTTGAAACTGTCGAATGTCGAAGAAATCAGAATCGTTGTCCTTGTGGTATCGAGAGCGGAATAAGGCGGAAAAGTATGGAATGGAAAGCCTTAAGGGTATCGTAAAGTTTGTGCGGTTATGCGAGTGCGAATTGCGCGACTTGGCATTGCATTGCAGTAGTGGCAAACTTTTTAAGGGTTGTATTCGTATATTTAGGAAAACGTTAACGCAACTTACATCATTCCGCATATACATGTACGAATACGAATTTCTGTCTTTTACACCAACGCCGGTTGTAGTTATATTAACACTACCAGTACATTTATTGCTCACACTCCAGTCGTGGAGTTGTTTCATGTTCATAGCTGAAGTTAATTAAAAACTTGTTTAACCCGCTTCGGTTGCGTTCCGAGTTAAGTGCTCCAACACTATCCAGAAAGTTGATTAACAAATATGTTTTGCTTAACGAATGTGATTTATGTGTTTTCTTTTCATTATTTAAGTGTTTCTGTTTCTATTTGCTATCATCGCATTCGTATTTCGAATATTTCCGCTATTCTGCTTTGTTAACACCAACCACTTTGTGAAATCAGAAAACACATAGCCAGGATAACGTTGTAATGCTGGAAGTCAATTGAAAAATCATCACCAAATACCAAATATGAATGAAATGAAATTGACTCGAGCCTGACACACAAATGCACTCTCAGCCATCACATCATGCCAGAGAGTGCATTTTGCGTTTGATGCATTTTCCTGTTGATTTAAGTGAGGAGCTAGCCTGGATCATAAGCACGAGTGCAAACCGACGCACTCGAATCCGCATGTACGACAGGACATAATAGAAACGAGAAAATATACAGGAAGTGCGTTAACATTAAGCGGGTGTATTCGACAGTCCTGTTGTGATATGATATGAATGAAGGATGCATCTATCGATGGGATGGATGGATGGATGCGTAGTGCACGTAAAGTTCATGCACGTCAGGACAATGCGTCCTTTTTTACTTTTCTTATACATAGATATATATCTATTATTCTTTGCCTCTTTTCCTTCTCGTCTTGCTATAGCAAAGCAAATCTACGAATGATTGTCGCATATGTGTGATGTGTCCGCCATTATTTGTTTGTTCCGGTTCTGTTCGAAGTTCGCATAATAGAAAACGCACTAACGCACTGACGCACTTCTGTCAGCAAAGAAATGCAATCCATTAATGTGCTTTTTCCACACGGTATTTACCTTTGCTATGGGATGTTTTTAAGTACCATTTTTCTCGCGCTTTATTTTTTCATCGTTTTTGTAATGTGTGCAATGTTGGGATGAATTCCATTATTTCCGCAATAACAAAAAGCGAAGCAAAATAGCGAGTAGCCGAGATAAAAATAACAACAAACAAAAACTCATCATAAAAAGTAACGTATGCTTGCGTTAGAGAATAATTAATTGAAGAGGAAAAGTTTTACTTTAATGATTTACAGCTCCAGATGTTGTTGTTATATTGTATGTCCTTTTTAGTCAGCCTGATGATTTTTTGCAGTTGTTTTTCTACTTCATTTGATATTTTCTCATCCTCATGTGTGCCCTTAACGCTAATGCTGATGTAGTTGTTTATTTGACAACGCCACACTTTTTCTATTCCATGGAAATTGTTAGGATACTATTGCTGCTAGATATACTAATATTATGGTTCGAGGGCATAATTTATTAATAATTAATTACCTACAACTACCTTAAATTGCAAATAAAGGATCTAATTATATGTGCTAATTAATATAGCATAATGGACGATGTTTGGCTGTGTGCGTATTTAGTTAGGCATCTAAATATGTGTATACAATATTGCTACAAACAAGCAATTTGCTCAATAGGCAACATACAATTGTTGTATGGACCTACACGGTTGGAAAGCACCAAAGCTCGCGCTCAAACCTTCCATTATTGTTGTTAGCGTTTACATATCGAAAGCACCCATACGCGCTTGGAGCTGCCAGGATTCAGGGCCGGACGCATAGGTGAACCGGGTGAACGAACGTATTGGTGTTGGTGGACATGCGGTGGTTGATTATAATACATTGGCAGGCATATTGCTGTTGCTGCAGAGATAGACGGACCAAACCAAAGTTTAGTGCGAGTTGAACCGTTACAGGATGGCATTTTAGAGATAATGCGTGGTGGTGGCGGCAATGGTGGAGGCTGCTCAGCCGTTTCAGGTCGGCGTAGCACGCACAATTGATCCAATTTCAATAATAATTTATCTACATACAATGTACAAACTATCATTTCATGCTAAAAACCAAATTGACTACACATCGGATAACTTAGTTAGTAGTTACTTTAGTTACCTAACGATAAATAACCGTATTATTCGATCTTCAAACATTTGCAAAATGTTGTACTAACCTTCAGTAGAGAAATTAGAAGTGAAACTAGGTATTTTGAAAAGATTTATCAATGATTATTACCGATTTATTTATTTAGTGGTTGGTACAAATTGAAAATCAAGTACTGGCAACAATTTTATCGATATTTGCTGCCCCCACACCGATGTACGTATACCGATAAAATGTATAATCGACTAGCGGGCGTATTGTTTATAACAACAATTAAATTTCTATTGTAGCCAACAACTGGGCATTGTAATATTGCAAATGTACATTAATTGTTAATTGCATCGTATTAATAAAATTATCGTTTAAGTGAATACATGCGATGCATATGGGACATGGAGCATGGAGTATAGAAAATTGAATACGAAATGACTTTCATTTTCAGCTAAATTGACGAGATGTTAAAGTGGAAATCACATTAGCGCGCAATACATCTTCGTTTCGGTCGTCTAATCTCGGTTAAGTCACCCTTCGATAAACAAATCACTTACAATCGAATGAAGGAAGCATCCCTGTGTATGCGTTCCTACACCCACCCTAAAATCTACACTCGTTTCCCCCTTTTCTTTGCTTATGTGATGCATGCATATTCTGTGTGAGTTTGAATCGTATGGGTATATGGGTGTTAGGTTGAGCCCAAGTGTCCGAAGCGCAATGGCTCATGGTGGTTGAGTATGTGTAAGCCCTCTTTGCCACTCTTGGCTATTTGGCTATTTCTAGTGCTAGTTTTAGCTGGGCTTAGAAAGAGAAATAGACTACACTCATCTCATAGATATAGATTGTGACTATTAAGTGATAGGAACGATATGATGAAGAATAGACGCAGATGGAAGGACAAATCGAATGATTGTAACGATTGAACGATGCAGATTTATCGAGTATTTAGTGTAGGGTTAGAATAGAAATAGTATTATTGAGTTAAGAGGGATGTTTTCGGGGTTGTTAAGCCTGGGCCTGGGCAGTTAACCGAGAATTTTTCGTTATTGTGGAGACTTAAACGTCATGACTATTAAGATTATTAGCAAGTATTATACTTGGATTTTGTGGTCCATTTTAATGATCGTTTTTCTATAGAAAACGACCAAACTTGGAGAAAAATTACCCCTATAGGCTATACGTAACATTAATTGCTAAATATAAATTGAATGAAATAAAAATAAAATGATTCATCACAATAAATATTAATATGAAGTCATATCGACTAATTAATCTGAACTTATTGAGGGAAGTAATAAAATGTGTAAGAATTTAGTTTTCATATTTTATCGCTTTTTTCTTCAACGAATTAGATAAGCACACAAGTGGAAAATTGTGCTAAGAACTATTAGTCAATAAATAACGTAACACTTTGTGGCTTTTATATGAAGTTGACGGGATGTTTATGTGTGGCCAGACTATATACGTAGTTTCACACGTTCCAGTCAACTTGTCAAGGTGTTAAAGCAGCACTTTGGTGTTTAGTGTTTTAGCTTGTTTCTTGGTTCCTAAGCCGGAGTCCTTGCGGTCCTTCACTCTTGAGCTTGAGCTCGACTCGGCACACGTTTCGCAAAGGACCATGCCATAAGTAAAACGCACCTAGCGTGCGCAGAACCTCAACCAAAGCCCTAACATAACACGACTACAAATACAAGAAGTAAGTACCTTGCAAGAACTAAAGCAACGTGAAACTATTGCTTCCTAGTTCCCAGTGCTTGTGCTAGATGTTTGTGTGGCTTGTTCTTGTTGTTGTTAGTAGTGGTGGTATAGTGAGCGAGAGTTAGTAACAAACAACGAATTTATAGTTATACTGCCAGCAAGTGTTGGAAACAAGTGTTGCCTCTATTTAGTTTTGGCTGCCATAGCGGCACGAAAGTGCGGCAAGTCGGTCGTCGTCGTTGATTTAGTGCGTTTCGCGTTGGCGTTTTCGCACCCCCTTTTATGGTACCGCGAAGACTTGAGAATCCGTGAGGCAATAGTTGCTATACCAGCGTGGAAGATATTAACGAAACTTGTGCGTAGTGGCACACTAGAAGGCCTATCTGGAAGAACAAGGAGTAAGGCAAAGGCAACGCGGAATGAAGCAAGAAACATGCAGGAAAACGTAATAGGGGCAACATGCGCTGTGATAAAGATATACTTGTAATTTCCGATTTTTGGCATCGAATAGATTTATTGTTTTCATGTATAATTATCTACAAATTTCGCATTTCCACTTTCGTATTTACAATTACAGTCAAGACTAATTTGAGAATGCCCAAGAGGCATTTTCTAATTTTAATCATCCAATTAATTTAACTTCATAGCGTCATTTGCATAACTTAAATACACAATCGTCAATTATATTTATGCATATCATTTGAGCGAGCGAAACTCCTATTGATAAACAACAGTTATAAACTAACTAGCCATTTAAATGCATCATAATTCTTAATTTGTTTTATTTCGAATGATATATTAATTTTCTTCATTGTGACCAATGATAAATTATCATTATATGATAGTTGGTATTTACAAAAAAATTAAAATTCTCCCATAATAGGTCAATAGTTTGTGTTGGTGCAGTGATGGCGTAGCGTGATGGCTCTCATTACTCATAATTTTTCCTGTCAAAAAACATTCAAACGAAATGAGTTATTATTGAATGATTAGCGTGTTATCAGTGGAACCCCTTTCGAATCCGCAGGACGTCACTGCGTTGTGTTATCATCATCCATCGATGGCCGGTCAGAAACAGAAAGGCTGCATCAGTCATCAACTAAACGAACCGAGAGAATGTCGGTATGTTGTGGTATAGTTGATGCTCAAACCCTACAACAAACATGAAACAAACCAACAACCAGAACACGCACCACGCACGCATATTGTACATATCTCGAACGCAATGAATTATATTTGCTGAAAATATATGATGAATCAATCAAAACGCCTCACATGCATCGCGTCCGCAACTTCCACTCTTCTCTTCTCAGTTCAATAACAGCTGATTAGATTTAAAATCTGAGTCATGTCGGGTGTAGGCTTCGCGTACATGCATACAACATACAACATTGCAAGTTTGCTGCCGATCATCGCCATCGCTATCAAGCCCTTGCCTATTCTGTACGTAGATTTAGTAATCGCTCACGGGCAACTGACACATACATGGATTGATATTTTCATCTTCATAATCACGAAGAGGGAAGAATAATGCATAATGTGAAACAGTTGAGTGTATGGCAATAGTTTTAAATTTGCCAAATGCTGTTTAGTGTAATTTACGAGATTGGCCAAAGCTAAATTGCTTTCATACAGCACGAACATTAAAAAATCGCCTACTCAAGTCCTGCAATTTTTTAACCGATGATCCTCGTCAATAAAATGCGTACACGTTTATTAACACCATCAGCATCATGAACATCATGAACATCAAAAACTACCCTTTTTGCACTCCGGTGGCAGGGTGACACGTAGACAACTAAGCAACAATCGCACCATATTTAAAATCGTGCACCGTAGGCGAGTAATATGCACGTCACCATCATCAACATAATCGTCAACGTGCAGCATCAGCTGCTTTATTATTTTTTTAAGTAATGAACTCGATTGTTTTCCTGCAATCCTGCGCCCCAAATTCAACACTTTTTAAACCAAACCATGTGTGCATAATGTTCAGTCAGCTTCAGATTTTCCCATAAAATCCTTCTGCTTCACGTTTATATTTACTTCTAAATACAATTTTCAAAGATAGCGACTATATTTTAGTAGTGTATATTGAAAATGACGGCACTTTGCTGAATGGTAATCGAAGCTTGACAAGTGCAATGTGTTAAAAAGCTTGTTGCAAGTATTTTCCAGCTTGCAAGTGTCTACACTATAGAAATAATGTAAAATGCACTTCGTGGCGTTGAAATAAACGTAATCGGTAATACTTCGAGGGTTACATAACAGCCAACGTGTGCATGCTACATTCACTACGAATGATTAATTGCAGTAGCAGTTGCTTATTTAATGGCTGTTTTAGATACTCGATTTTTTATAGTTTAATCCCACACCTAACACATAAAATTGTTGCACTTGATTGCAATCAAACGCAGCAATGTCACAAAATAAAATTGTACTGTTTAAATAGTGTTAAATAGCTATAATTATCATAGTTGCAATTAAAGTAATAAGCAGCCTATTATCACGTCGTATTACACGGTAACACTGGTTTTACTAATTAAATTAACCCCCGCCGTTTTACTATTATTCTGTATGTATGTACTTGTTTCAGGCGACGCGCTCCCTGCGTTTCTGCATGGGTTCAGCAAATTTGGTTTACCATTTCCAAGAGAATGCGCAACTAAAATACTAAATGGCCAACTAAAAATCGTCATAGTTGTTCATGTTATCGTTGAATACATTAAGAAGATAGTTCTAGTATTACATGGTTATTTATATTCTATGAGTTGCTTTAAATTAGAGTGAACATGAAAACAAAGTTTGTTTTGTTATCCTGTTGCTTTTAATTTAATTCTCCACCACTGCTTATTAGATTGCAACAAGCCGGAAAACTTGTCATGAACATAATACATAATAATAATTAAAATAATAAAAATAATTAAGAGATTTAGACTTCCCCAACATAAATAGTCATCATGCATTTGTTGATATGTGGGTAGATGATTAGATAATACCATGCACACGGGCTTGTAGCCTCGAAAACATGCTGGACGCTGGCAATGTATGCGGACAAGCGGTCGGACACTGGTCAACAACAATGCATAGGTACAGACATTCCACCCCAACAAGCGTCATCGCCTCGTTCAATGCATTGACGTCCTGTGCGGTGCTGTGGAAATATACTACCCCTACATCCAGCATCCTACGTCCTACATGCAAATGCTGGCCAGGGCGCCAGGACCTTAGCCCTCGCCGTGGCGCGCTGGTGCCGGCTTTTAACCACGGCGCGCTTCGACGTCCGAACGTTCAAACGTCGAATGCTTTCACATCAAACAACAAGAACAACAGGTCCACCAATCCGTCAATATGTGCACCTGCACGCACACAGGCACATGGCACAATGCGGATGTAAAAGCATGCGAGAGCCGCGGGCCACGCAATACACAACTATACATATAGAGTGATGCAGTGATGGCATTTGCCTAATCCAATTAATTAATCAATTAATCAACGTTAGTGCTTTCGTTCCTAGTTGATTTAAAGCGCCGAAATAGGTAAAACTAATATTTTTTCAGTCGGGGAATGAAAACAGTTTCTTTCACGATTTTGCCTAAAGGGTGTAACCAAATAAAAATATTTTGAATGGCTTTTGAATATTTACAAACAACTTAGCGAGTAGACAGACAGTTGAAAGGCGGGAATATGCTCAAAATTTATATCAGTTTTAGAGCCCCTAAGTGTTAATTAAGAAGCTACTTGAGGAACATGTACAGTAACATCAGTAACACCTCAGCGTTAATTCTGTTGTTAAGTAGTTGTTATAATAAGTTATATTAAGCAGATTAACTTAGTCACTTTACGTTAGTTTCGCGGATTATTTTAAGCTTGAACCGCCTGAATGTAAACTTGAACTTTATATCAGTCATGTAACATTTAAATTGTTTGACAAACTAATTAGCATGCATAAAACTTGTTGAACTTTATTACAAGCTTGATTAGAAGAATATTCTTCACTTGGTACAATTTACTTCTTTATTTAAATTGAAATGTATATGAGTATAAAACAATTAAAATTCAGAAAGGGGTTGTTGAGCGTCGAACAACGAACATAGCAAGATTTAGGTAGTAAGCAAATTAACACGTTTTAAATCTTTCCGAACGAATGTTGTTGGTTGTTGTGCATGCGAGTCACATGTGTAAACTTCATTAAGCTCTTTCAATTAAACCTTGCTCACGTCGTCCGATGCATGCACGACATGCTAGAATGGCAATGGCATCAGAAGGCCAGGATTGCACGACGCCCTCGTTTAAGTAGAAGTAAAGCAGTAATAGTAGTTGCAATGACACGTAATAAAATAGCATGTGTAACATGTAACTCCTTCAAAACGTCTCCCTCGCGTCTAATATTTTTAAATTATAATTAAGAATCGTACGGCTGGGTAATGCGCATTTTAAACATGCAGACATGTAACATATAGGAACAGTTTGCGTTTATAGCTGGCAAGCTGGCGTATATGTGCGTCAATTAAGAGTGTTTTAATTAAACGAGATTTACGCGCGATGCCTCAATTACATGCGTCGTTGTTGCGTTTCTGTTCCAAGAGTGCCTGCCTAGTGCCAGTGCGCACTTGTTGTATAGTTGTTGAGACTTTACAACTAACTAACTAACTAGCGAAATGCCATGAACGCTGGCGCTTCTTGGTGAATTATTAAAGTCGGCTCACGTTCGCCGAATTTGTTGTTCGTCGTACTTAGATCCTAGAATGTACGAATGTACCGATACGTATGTGTATGTACAATAAGATGAGATAGCTCGTTTCGTTTTGGGTGGAAGGTGAAGGTAAAGTTTAGTAATCCGGAAGTGTGCCGCACCCACACCCACAAAACCGGGCAACTATAGAGTGGATAGGTAGATACAGAAACAGCAAAAGGCGCACGAATACCGCAAGCACTAACGCGGTGAGGCGGCAAACGTGCACGTGTACGTGTGGCAGCAGTTATGCGAATGCTAGTTTCCGGACGTAGTTTACGAACAGGTGCGCGTATAATTCCGGAACTCGTTGGGCATGATCTTAAACTAACCGCGACCAAAAGGTAGAAAACGACAGCGAGAAGCTGGGCAAATATATACATTTCCCAGTTTCCTTCTTGGTTTTTCCAACTATGAGGCTGCAAGCAGCTTTATTTTTTCACTGCTTATAGTTAGTTTCGTTACGCTTGATTTATATTTGTTTATTTTTCATTTAAAAATCCCAACTGTACCCACAAAAAGAAAAACGACAGAGAAAACACAACTAAGCAAATAGTTTCCGCAATCAAAGTTGCTCGGCACAACCAAAATCGAAAATTGAAATTGAAAAAGGGGTGACATTTCTTTCCTATTAAAAAGTCCATCCTCTGTGCTTTCGGTGCATTGTGAATCATCGTCGAGAATCATTAAAAACCCTCCCGAACGGCCCTTTGTTTATCGGCCTATACACTAAAACACCACCGGCACTCTGGCACCGGCACCGGCACCGCCACCATCACCATCACCACGAGTTCTTATATCGCTTCGAGTGTGTGCACATGTGCCTGCAACTATTGGATCTCAGCCTGGTGTGCGGTTCCATGAGCACCGCTGATTGTATTTTCCTCTTTGCATGCGCTTGCATGCTGCATGTGTGTTCAATTCAAATTGGAATAGTGAAAAACAACCCCTTGGTTCTTGGCATATCAATCTGAAAAGACCTGTAGTGTTGTTGAGTTCATCTCCAGTGTGTGTGCATGTGTAGGGATGATGAAGCCGTCGATTTGCAATTAATTTTCTATTAGCAATGGAAAAATAAGCATTTTCAGAACAAGGACGTCTGTGTTCTTGTTCCTTCTGATTTCCGATAGATATGCAAAGCAAAAGCAAAGGAAGAAAAGAGTGCTTGCTCTAGCTCTGAGCGAGTGCATGACGTGACATTCGTTGTGATAGTGAACCCTTATTGATGAGTAATTGCATAACATAGACATTTTACATTCAACATGCAAAATTAATTTCTAGTTAAATTTTATAAAATGTGAATGCTTGATATAAATTAAACAAATAACAAACTATACAATGAAGGCGTCATGGGTCAAATTTATACCTACACAATCTAATTAAATTTAATTAAGTGTATAATTGATTTACCGCTTATAGCATGACTCTTTTTGCGAGCCTAGGCAGCGTCAGTGCGTTTCCTTCCATAGAAGTGCACATCGAAAGAAAGGGTCGATTTCTTTGTGCACGCTCAGCAACGCAGAAATAAATTATGAGCGTTTTGTTCATTTGCGAATATCGTCGTCGTAGTCAGGCATAATAAGTGTGTTAAGAATATTCGAAATATTAAGGGTTTGCTTCTGTGTCCTATATAAAATCTAAGCAAGGGGGACAAATGTCTGTCTAGCCAGTGTGGTGTTCGAGTCACCCAATTGTGCAGTGCGTGGCTTACTTGAAATCGCAATTGCTGTCCCGATACTCCCAATGTCAGATCGAGAGACGGATATCACATAAGTAGAATAAATACGATATGATGCAAGCGCACAAGGCAACTTCCAAGGGAGGACATCAGACGGCGGAGGAGACAAAGTACCCCCGGATTTTTGCTCATTACCCTCGCATAAAAGCGATAGTGGGATATAATGGTATAGTGGGGCAGTGTGGTAGTGTGCCATAGATAATGATCCATTGATCCGCATTGATTTATGGCACCATCGAGATTTCGTTGTCGACGTTGTGTTCAGCGCGTTCATCGTTGCTCGCTGCATGTGTGTTACCAGCCGCGTGTGTCGCTTCGTCGGCCTGTTTGCTGAAGACGACCTCAAGGGATTTGCAACTATGCGCGCTAATGTTGGCTGTGCTCTAACTAACTATAATAACAAGCAAACAACCCCTTTTTATTGGATGGCTAAGCTCGTCTATAAAATATGAAGCCTCCTGACAACACAAAAAATAATAAACTGCGATTTCCGCGCGAACGCCATGAACTATGCTTAAAAAATAATTTCCTCCGCTATAGTTTATTGTCAAATGTGGGATAATTAAATTACTAAAACGTTAATAATAAATTCAATTCTCGGTGGCTTTGAAGGCTTTACAAAAAATTTCCAATTAAAATCACAAACAATAGTTGCATCCGTACAAGTTCCTTTTTGAGTTTAATTATTGCCCGCAATGCGGAGTTAATTTAAATTTGTTATTGGTTACAAGAATGCTTGTTGTTTTTCTTTGCGCTGCTTCCTGGATTGTTACATAATTAAAAGCGGATTTTTGGTTGCGCATAATATCCGCTTATCGCTCCGCATATTGTTGCAACAAGCAACAATGAAGTATGTATTAACTCGCTTCATTCCAAGTAATACACAATGAATGCGTCATTAAAAGCAGGGAACTAGGGGTACATACGACATATGAGTATATATGTACTAAAAAGCAACGGCATGCCGAAATAAGCAATACTAGCGAAGAAGAGTAGAACAAAGGAATGGAATTTCTATGTAACGAGGTCAGTGTGTGGGGTAGGTTTGTTCATTGTTTGCTGTTCGCATCGAGGGTGTTATTCAGACTTAAATGTTACAATATTTTCTGATATTTAAGTAATTTACATTGTTATAAAAATCTAAAAGAAGTTTTGTACAAAGGGATAGTTAAATCCGTCAAAATATCGATATCGAAAATCTGCACGATTACATACCTTTCTTCTCTATGATGATTAGAAAGTTAAAATGTTATTAAATAAATATTTTCAAGCATATTCCTTGAGAAATCCATAGCAGTTCTTAGTTCTTAATAAATCGCATAAAAAAGTTCCACCTAATAAATCCTTTCGAATAAGAAGTATAATTAAATGCCGTTTAAACAGTTAATTCAATAAATTTAATGTCAAGACATTTTATATCGTCAAAGATGTATTTATTTAGGTATTCAATTAATTTGAATCAAAAATAAAAGAAGTAATTGAATGAATGCCTTTTAAATATCTACTACATTATTATTAAATAATGTTCATTTAATTTCTTTCTATTAG
>JARJDT010021603.1:0-15415 GCA_030264655.1 Leptusa sp. GC000079 | reverse complement strand
CCGATTTTTTAGCGATCGGTAATGAAACAAAATCGGATAGCTGTTGGATAGCTGGGGCAGCGTTGCCAAGTTTATAGTTGGTTCGTAATTCTAATTGAAATTGTATTTAAATTGTATTTTTATTTTTGCTGTATAGTTGGTTGCAAACAATTCACTAACTCATGCAAACTTACCGACGACTTCATCACATTTTATCGATAACTTACCAACGACTACGGACCGATTGCAAGAAAAGTGTTCGCGCATCAGCTGATGCATCACGAATCAGCAGGAACGTAATGCGCATGCCCCTGCTGAAAAATTCAATTTTACCAAAAAAAGCTTATCTGAACGGACGGGTAAGGGAAAATTTGCCGATTCCCCTTACCTTTCCCTTTCTTGAACGCAGGCTAGTGGTTATAAAATCTTCAGTTCTAGATTTCCTGCTGGTGAGTTTTTCGTGAATTGCGAAAAACAAACAAATTGTAGCTTAGGTTAGCTATGCGTCAAAAGCTCTTTAACAGTTCGGTGCACACATACCGAACGCTGCATAAGTACATACTTCGATATTTGCTTCTTGCGCTTGCAACTCAAACAAAACGTGTAACGTAACGAGAAACAACTTTGGTTATGTTAACAAATTTCCTCTTATTATAGGTAGTTTTAAAGTTTATCAAGTTAATCCCTTAAATGGAAATAAATGAAGCAATGGAATCCACGGATATGTACAGTGAAGTTATGAATCTTCCCAAAAAGAAGTATTATCGGCAACGAGCGCATTCGAATCCTATTGCTGACCACTGCATTGATTAGTAAGGCAACACTTTTTAAAATCCATGTCTTCCTGATTAAAATTGTATTTAGTCCGCAGACACCTAAAGACATGAACTGGCACAAATACTACACAAATATCCAAGAGAAAAAAGTTGAATTTGCAGATATAGGCTGTGGTTATGGTGGCCTACTGATAACACTATCTCCAATGTTTCCCAATGTATTAATGCTAGGAATGGAAATAAGAGTGAAAGTTTCCGACTATGTAATGGACCGCATTGCAGCTTTAAGGGAGCAAAAGCCTGGGGAATATCAAAATGTTGCTTGTATTAGAACAAATGCAATGAAATACTTGCCCAACTACTTTGAGAAGGGACAATTGCAAAAGATGTTCTTCCTTTATCCAGATCCACATTTCAAGAAAGCTAAACATAAGTGGCGCATCATTAATCAATCACTCTTGGCTGAATATGCTTATGTGTTGGCTGAAGGTGGTGTTATTTATACTGTAACTGATGTTAAAGATTTGCATGAATGGATGGTGAAACACATTGAAAGCCATCCTTTGTTTGAAAGAATACAGCCAGAAGAATTGGTAATAACTAAAATATGTAAAAAATTATGTTATTTATTTATTCATTATATTGAATATTTTCAGAAAAGTGATCCAGTTGTTCAGAAACTGTTTGATAGCACCGAAGAAGGCCAGAAAGTGACTAGAAATAATGGAGACAAATATTTGTCTGTATTTAAGCGAATTGCGGATCCATATTTGAATAAATAAACTTTGATCGAATTATGTCAGTGTGGATGTCGTAGAATTTGATAACAATGATAAATCGAGTGGTATAGGCTTTGTAACCTTGCAAATATTTGGCAGCTTGACTTCTTCATAATAATCGATTTCATCAGTATGTTTTCCATTTTCAAGTCGGAAAATTTCATTAACACTTTTGAGCAGCATAGCATGCACTACTTCTTGTACAAAAGGCATTTGCACTTGATTTTCAGTATTTAAAATTTCTCTAGATGAGTTTATTTGTGATCTGCTTGATCTATTTACTTGCTTTGTTGTTGGTCTTATTTGAGTATAATATTTTGGTGGTGCTTTTTTTTGTATGTCCATTATTTCATGAAAGATGTTTGAAAATACTACATCACTAGAAATTAAAAAAAAAAAAATTATTCTAAAGTAGAATTTACACTATATGAGTTTTCAAATGACTTTATCATATGAATAGCGATTTTTTTTACTTTTCATATGATAAATCACAGCAGAATTCGTCCTGCGCACAGAAACCGTTTTGAGGTTAGGTTAAGGATCAAGAAAATAATACGTACGCTAGAAGTGCATGAATAACATTACGATAAAATTCGATATTGTCCACATTTGGATCGATTTCGTTTTCAGAGACAGCCGCAATAAACAAATCATCATTAAAGCTTTCCTGTTTGATCAACGGTTGTGAAGGATGAATCGGTTTGGAGAGTAATGAATAGGATGAAGCTTTTACGTTGGCACTTTGTATTTTTTCATACTTCGGAACTTGAAGCATTCTTTGTGGCGTTAGTCGAAGTTGTTCTTGAGCTGTATAATGTATATCCCGATCTACAAAGCTAGTTATTTCCAATTCAAGTGCAAGCGTCACATAGAAAGGATTCGGTTTAGGAAGTATTTCGATTTCGTTTATCTGGAAACAATTATTTTCAATTTGTGGAACGATTTAAATAAGAGGATTACAGGGTAGCTAATCCCATTTTCCGTAATGATAAATTCATCCTGGATTTCACGTGCTCGCTTCGCATAGTCTTGCTGTGACTTTTCATGCTGCAAATATTTGGTGTGATTGATCAATTTGCATGGCAAATGAATGCGAGTGGAGCATGGCGTATCGAACGATTTCACGTGCACAATTATCGTATCGGTCTGCTTGGGCCGCAGCACGCGATTCGGATCCAACACGTCAACCTCGCATATTCCATCCACCATCGTCCTGTCAGGATTGCAGTTTTAATTCGTTTCAAACATTTGAATTGTCTCATTGAAATTCAGACGACGTTACCTGATCCAATTATAGCCCATGATATCATCAGACATATTCGTAATGAAAATCATCCGAGTTGCTTTGCTCCATATAGGAAACGGCATCAAGCGTATTCGATCGGTTGATAAATGCATTGCAACATTTTTTGCAATCACTTTGGGTACGTAGTTCTTTTTTGAACGTTTGATTTGTTGCAATTTGCGCCCTCGTGCGCGAATATTTAGCCAAAACTGTTTGCTTTCACCCACTAACAATGGAAGTCGCAACTAAAATCATTAGAAAATATTTTTGGTACATAAAAAGTCAACAAAGTGAAATAATGCGGAAGTACATTGATAACTTTTTGTTCAATTGGCTGAAATTTAATCTTTAAGGGAAACGCCTTGTTTTCTTTGATAATTCCTATGGGATTTAAACATTTAAACACTTCAAATCCGTATATATTATTTATCGTATCAAATTCTGCGTCGACAAGTTGATAGAGTATGGGTTCATTCGTGTTGTTATAATACCAATAAGGCTAAAATTTAATCAAATTTAAAAAAAAAGTTAAAGTAAAATTAGGAGCATACTCGAATGCACGGTTGTTTTTCACCCATGTAAACAGGAACGAAATTCATCAACAAATTTGAGTTGTACCTTGATAAGTAACCCGTGTTAATTTCAATCACATGTAAAATAAAGTCGATAACAATGTTCCGCGAAGTATTCAAATTTAAAATGTATGAAAGTTTCGTGTCGCCAACATGTGAAAAATTCACTTTCATTGTCAATTGATTAACTTGATTTGGCTACAAAACAAGAATTGTTTTTTTTTCAAAATAAAATTAAACTATGGTCACAAAACAATTACTAAAATGGCTTCTTCTATGATTGACATTTTGAGCATTTTGCGGTGCGGGCATTGATAGATTTTCTTGCGAATTGACAAGAAATCGTTGAGTTCTTGCAGCTCGCAATCGCACAATTTGCGTCGTTTGAGCGACAAATGAACAGGAAACGGCGTTACATTTTGCATCAATAAAGTAACGTAGTAATCGTTATCGTTGATTTCGGCATCGGGCAACTGCGATTCGATGCACGCTTTTGACTTGTCGCAATTCGCATCTGACAAAAGAAAATTCCACCTGCAATTTTTTCACGTTATGATTTAAGATGAAAACTTTAATTAATCATAGGGTAAGTACCAATTTATATTGAGAAATTGCCACAATGAACGTTTACTGAACAACGGACCGAAATTATGATCGCCGATTTCGATTATCTATAAATTTTCAATAATACATATCAAGAAAAAACGCATTTCAAACTACTGCATTACCTGAAAGTAAGGATAAATAACTTTAGCTTTGAAATCAAAAATAAGTTTTTTCGTATTGTGAATAGTTCCCGTTGCTTGCGCAGTTGTGCGCAATTTATAGTAAATATTGCAGTTATAAAGCCCTTTCCGTCTGGGTTTAAAATAAATTTTGCTATCTACATGAGTTTTCGGCTCAATTGAGTTCATAAAAGGTTCAATTGAAACGTCTATACATTTCTCCTCGTCTTTTTCAAAAACTTCAAAAACTGATAATTTAAAATGTAATGTTGTCTGACCATAGTTAAACAGACGAAAATCAGTTGTAAGACTCGCTTGACATTCGACTGTACCAAAATCGAAGTGTGCCGGAATACACTAAAATTAAATTGACTAAATTCAGATTAATTTTAATTTAAGAGTGTGACCGAGAACTGTGCACTTCTTACACATAAATCTGAATGGGAGGATTCAATGTAAATGGAAACAGGAATTTCAGTCGGTGAACCATAAACGTTGCACAGGTTTTGAACAGCGTAGACCAAACAAGTGACTTGAATTTGTTTGCAAATTCTTGCCGCACTTTTGAACGAGACGTTTATTATTTCAGTGGCATTTGCAGGCAGGTCGCCTTTAGATTGATGAATTTTTACACCATCGGATAATTCCCAGTTCACAAATTCATAACTGAAAAATTCTTAATACATTTTTTGACTTTACGGTTACCAATTGTGGACGTACTGAATATGATGTTGACAATTATTGCTGATTGGAACGGAAACAGTTTCTTCACATCCGATTTGCACACCTTTCAATGTAATTGTATTAGTTTGCCCGATAACAATCGAAGGATATTCGGCATATCCTTTGAGACAAATTGGAATTCTATGATTCTTGTCATTGTTCAACTGAATAAACCACTGCTCAACATAAGCCTTTGCCTTGGTCATTTTCTCGCTCAAAAGTTGGACCACCACGATGGTAACAGCACATACGGTTCCCATCATTGGTTTCACCAAGAAATTGCTAATTATTATTTTTTTAAATTTACAAGTGTATGAAAAACAAGAAAAAGTGTGTACCTTGCGGTGGGCGATTTAAATATGAAACTTGTCGGCAAATGACCGCACGATTTTAATTGAACGGTCGTAAAACAGGTGTCACCTGGTAACACAGGTGGTAAAATCAATGTTCCCGGATCCATTTCGAACTGGGGTATCCAGAATTTACGCTCGTTAAACGAGTGACCTAAAATTAACCCGCAAACTTCATTAAAAAGCTATAATTTTGCAATGTGATTACCTAAAGCTCTTAAAGTAGCAGGCATTGGAATAGATGCAATTTCCTCAGGTTCCTCTTTAGTTGAAAATATATTCGATAACAAATGGCGACTGTAAATATTGTCAGCGCATGTTGGCCGAAAGTTGCATTCGATCAAAACTGATTCATTGGCTGGTATTTGAATAACAGCTGGTTTAATTTTGAAATATTCATCCGGAGACCATTTGACAATGACCGCCTGATCCCGATGATTTGTTAACGAAGTTACCATCGTGCTCTCTTTCTCAACTTGCAAATTTATTGTACCAAAATTAAAGTAGCTATCAATAAACGAAAACGCAGGTAGTTTTTTGACAACAACTTGCACATCTCTCATATAACGCGAGTAACCATCTTCGATTACTTCCGGATACTTTGCATAACGTTTTCCGTTTTGTTCTTCTTTCGATTTCCAATAAACTCCGAAGCAATCTAGCATTAAAGGTTCCTAAAAGTTTTTGTTACTTTCCTCGGAAAAAGATTTAATTAAGTGGAAAGACTTGCATGATTGTGAATCATACAACAAAATCTTTGAGTGTACTCCCCGAAATCAGTTGCATGAAATGTTACATAAAGAGTGATATGTTTCTTTGCCTCGATGACACCAGTCGAAGGAACAATTTCGAAAATTGGCATAGGTCTACCATCAATATCAAAAGTGTATTCTACAGGGAAATCCGAAAGATTTGTTATTTGAAATGAGTGTTTGCTTGACTCGTGGTCAGGCCACGTGTTGCATTTGATAAAAGTGCTTGAAATTTGCATATTTGGACCAACTGACTTGCCCGTTACCACGATCTTAGTCTCGTTGCCGTTTGAATCAACAAATGTAAAATTTTTGTAATTGATTGTAAATGGCATTAGTGGCTTGTAAATGATTTTAAGATTGTTTGATTCGTAACTGTTCAGATTAAAATTTTTATGGTCAACTTTGTAGCATTGGTACAGCGATAACGTGTTTGTATCCTTCCGCAAAGAATAATAATTTTTTTTCTGCAATAGTTTAACGGTTTTTAATTCAAATTTTTGGGCGAAAGGCACTTACATCAGTATTGTTGCAAATGAGCACCCTCAAGCTTTTTTCTTTGCCAACACGCACATCGCCAAAATCAAGAGTTATCACTTTCGATTGAGCTGAAATTGATTTGGATTGAGGAAGATCAATAGTCAAATCATAGTTATCATTGCATTTGCAAGAATTGCTAATAGCGTTTATTTGCGACATTTTAAATAGTTTCGTATAACATAAAAATTATCAGTGACAAGTAAATTGACAACATTTGAAATTTTGACATGTAAATAAAGCGTAATAATAAAGCAATGTTTTTAATAGTTATTGTTTGTAATTAATTGTCATCTTCACAATTTGGCAGCCTTCTTTCTGGAATGTTCCAAACTTTCTTTGAACACTTCAAGGAGCAAGTCAACTTTTTCAGGAGTAGCATTGTATCCCATTAAACCAACCCGGAAAATTTTATTGGCAGTAGGCCCAAGTCCACCACTGATTTCCAATAAATATGTCTTCATAGCATATGAAGTGACTTCTTTCCAACTGATATCATCAGGCACATGGATAGCGGTCACAGTAGGCAATCGTTTTTCTTTATCATCAACAAACAATTCAAGTCCTAATGCTTTGAGACCTTTGTACAATCGTTCGGCACAAGTTTGATGTCGTTCGATGACGTTGTCCATGCCTTCCTCGCAAGTAATCGCCAATGCTTCCCGCAAACCATACAACAAAGTGGCCGAAATTGTATGATGATAGACACGTGGTCGATTCTTATCGAAACACGCCCAATAATCGCCCAAAATCTTCATGTCCAAGTAGTAGACTTTCACATCAGTCTTGCGATTGAAGAGCTTCTGCCTGCGAAACAAACAAATGCCTGATGTAGTGCGTTCGGGCGAACTTCGGCCGAGCGCAAACAAACTCGGCCAAACTGGCGATTCGTATTCGTTACTTCGTTAAAGGAAAATAAAGAAAGATAAGGTAGGACGGCGGATGGGCGGAAAAAACAAACAGGAAGTTGTGATTTTATGTGCATATTTTATTAGTGCCGTGCGTACTTAGCTCGTTCGCTGAAAGAAATCGGAGTGATTCCCGGCGGTGCACCTAAAACTTTCTGCGAGCCAGTGTAAATAGCGTCGATGCCGTACTCATCCGCGTGGACCGGAACGCCACCCAAGGATGCGACCGTATCCACTGCCAACAGGCAATTGTACCTGAAAAAATGCCAAAACTACAAATTGAAAAAACTTGCTGAGCTTTCCTATATCATTCCAGGAGACCGGTATAAAGTCTGCATCGACAGATCTCAAGTCGATAATAGTCTTGAAATTGGGCAATTTACCTATGGCAAATCTCGCCCAATCCCGCTAAAGGCTGATAAACCCCCGTCGAACTTTCACCCTGTACGATGAACAACACAACGGGCTTGTGTTTCATCAGCGCGTTTTCTAGCAATTCCAGGGTGAAATTGTTGCCTGGTTGTGTCTTTACTTGAATCACATTTGCTCCTTTTGAAACAAACCAAAATAGTTATTATTGATACGAGGGCGCAAAGAATTACTTTTCTGGGATAGTGATATTAAACGAAAACAGAAAAGAAATTCTTTGCACATGAGTGTCGGTCACTATTTTTCCTACAAATGTCCTTAAAAGACATTCATTACAAAAATCAAAAAGTAACTCCACCTATGTGAATCATCGGCAACTTAGAAAAATACTTCACGCACTAGTGCGTGTAAGTAAAAATAACTAGAAAACTAGCTATTTAGTATTTACCTATGGCGTGCGTAATGACTGTCTTTTACAGCCGATTGTAGGAAAAATAAATCGTAAAAAAATTAAATTTGAAAATATAGGTAACTAGTCACCATAACGTCGAGCCATGTCGGATGCTCGTTCACCCCAAATGCCATTGGTGGCAATGAGGACTTTCTCGCCCGGTTCCAGTAAATTGCACATTACTGCTTCGATGCCGCCATGACCGGAAGCGCTAAGAGCTAAAGTGAGCTCATTGCGCGTTTGAAAAATGTATTGAATGCCTTCTTTAACATCGTCCATGATCTAAAGCCCTCGACGAGAACAAAAACCAATTAATTATCTAGTTAAAAAATTCGCTGTCCTGTCTGATCTCGAGCAATCAAGCAGGACAACAGGTGTGTTCATGACCTACGGGCTTTCATGCTGTATTAGTGTATAAGTACGACAGGTGCCGAAATGTTTTTACTCACGTTTCAACGTTTCATTGTTTCCATTCAAATTGAAATAATTCAAGCACCTACTACGTTTGAAATTTGAAAAGAAGGAATTAAATTACCTTGGTGGTTTCCTCATGTAAATGTCCTAATATGGGTTGACTGAGAGCGTGCAGAATGCGCGGCGGGCAATTTGAAGGTCCCGGGCCCATTAGGACTTTGTGCGGAACAATTAGAGGTTTACGCAGACTTCGTGGAGCTTCCATTATTCTAGTTTAGATAACTATAACTGGTAATAACGACGCGCTTTTGAATTGCAACTTTGCAGTGTATGAGGAAACTCGAGTTAATGGCTAACTTAATTTCCACTCACCAAACTATCAAGACAATAAGTGAGAATAGAATAGGAAAATGTCTCTTTAAAATAACGTTGCGAACGCTTCGAATTTCACTTATTATTTGAACATTATTAGCATAGTGTTTGTCTATTTATATGCGCGCCGTTATCAAGTAAATGTGGCTTCTAATATGACCCAATGTTTACAACATTTTTGTTTATCACATGGAATTTTAAATAATACTGTATGTCCACGGATAGCAATTCAAGTGCGCAAAGTGCGCAAAGAATAACATTTCTGAGAGAGTCATATTGGCCACATTAAATGAAACCAGCAAAGTAATTTTTGCACATTGGTATCGATCCCTAGTTTTTCTACAAATGTCTGTAAACGACATTCATTACAAAAATCAAAAAGTAACTTCACCTATTTGAATTATTGGCAATTTGGGAACTTAGAAAAAGACGCTATTTGCACATCAGAAAGCGTGATTAAGGACTGACTTTTAAAGGCGTTTGTAGGAAAATAAATTATTGTTTTTCAAATTCTTGCAAAAAATTGCAATTAACGATTTTTCATTGAAAAACTATAAAACTTAAATTCAAACAAGGGAAAGTACATAACTCATAGAAAATTTCAACATTATTGCAGTATTGGTAAAATAAATAAATTGTAATAGTTTTTGTTAACATTTTTTTAAATAAAATTTTAAGTGAAGTTGAATAAGTAATTTTTCGGAATTTTCTTTACTTTTCAAAGGGGGCAATGACTTTTGGAATAAACTTACTTGAACAACAATAACAAATTACCACAATTACCACTTTGCTTTATCAAACTACGCAATTTTTACATCATATGTTTGTTTGTATATTCTTGAAACCAGAGGAAACTTTAATTTTTAAACAATAAAGTGGGGGTGAGGGAGATTAACCAAATATTCAGTCTTGCGCTTCATGCTTCATGACGACGACGAGTGCAATTGAAAGTGGCGGGTAGCGTTTCAAGAAGGGTTATTAAAGTGATTGGCTTGACAATATTAAAAAACGCGCACAAAGAACATCTTCGTTCTTTCTGTTTGCCGATACAACCCCCACACAGGCATTAATACAAAAATAGAGAGTGTTTCCGCTTCAAATTTTCAAAAAACAAAAAGTTGGCATTAAGTTGGGTTGATTCTGATTTTCTAATTACATCCTGTTTAAGGAAGTAGTACTTACCATTGAAGCAAAAGCACTAATAAGTATTTGCACAAAGAGCCTACCCCTATTGTTAAATGCTTGCGCTCTTGTGCATGCTGCAGGACGTGCATTTTCCCACTGGACCCGGAGGGGGTTGAATAAAATCTGTGAGATGCAAGCATTAAGCGTCATATCATATCATAAAGTATAAGACTCGAGCAATGTTTGTGAAGTTTTCTTTATTAAATAAATACAAAGCAAACAGCAAACGCAAAGTATATGAAATTGCATTATACAATCTTTTTACATACAAAGAAATTCAAATATCAGAGAGAATTTTCATTAATGTTATAATGTTGCTTTCTCGTATTGTGTTGTTGCACCAAGAAATATTTAAATTTAAATTAAATGCGCGCATTATCATTGAATGAAAATGTTTGTGTCATTTTAAGCGCAATGTATAAAAAACAAGAAATTAAATTGGATATACTTTGTACTTTGCAACTATTTGTTCACCTAAACCGCAAGAATTTCTATTTGTCGTGTGATTTACGAGCTGAAAAACTCATCGTAGCTTTTCATCCGATTTCGCAACACCAATGCGTTTGCTCTCCCATGGCAATATCTACTACAAACCGCCAAGTGACAACGAGTAAACCTTGTGATGATTCCAAAAGAAGAAGATTAACGATCGCGCGCAAGAACACGCAGCAAACAAACGTTTTCATTGCAACTGGCCTGCTGACAATCGACAATAAAGCGTGTCAACGATTAATTGCATGAGTACAATTGCAGAAATTAATATAGTCTAAGAATTTTCCAATTACGAAAATTCCACCAGACTTTTGTTGTTAAACAGATTTGCTCAAGGGGAATTTGGGAATGTCACAAATTTGATATTTCATGCGCTTTGATAGTTTATAGCTGTTTGAAATTTTTCTGTCGCGGCGTCAAAATATTTATCATCAAAGGCAATCCATTAAAATTCGAAATAGCAAAACAAGCTTAAGTACTGGATCTCTAAAGCGATGCGCTTTGCCGCTATCTCAAGAAGACGTTCTTGAGTTCTTCATGGCTTGCTTTTGGCTTTTGGTTTGGCTAAGCGCGCACGTTATAAGACATGCCGCCACCTGTTGCGGTCACAGTCTCTGCAATTGTGCATCCTGCTTCCACTGAAAGCACTAGTAACTTGAGTTAAGCTAAGCAGTGGACGCAGTCGTAGTGAGCCGGCTTTGTGGCTCGTTTGAGATCGTGGTCGATCGTTGCAACTTCGAATGCTACTCAAACACGTTTGATGCTGAGAAATGTGGAATGGAAAAGGGAAGCTTTGAGCTCTCCGAGTCAACGGAGCAGCTTTAACTTGCTTTCTGGCTCAAGCCTCAAACTGGCGTAAATTCAACTCAGTCGGTTTTGTAGCGATGCGCGTTGAACACGTTTGTTCTTTGTATAAACTTGAAGACGAACATATAGTGTTAAATTGTGTGCAATTTGTGTCCTACATTACTTGGATTACTTTACAAGGACGACTCAGTGAGACCGAAAACTCAGAAAGGACTAGGAGTGAACTCTCGCTTAACAGCAAGGACGAAGAGTGCAAAAAGGTTAGCACACTCCAAACAACAAAGCACGCGCACAAAATAATTGTTTATCCCAATAAGAATAAAAAAACATGTACGAATTGAGAATTCCTTACGCGTGTTCTCAATAAAATGAGCATTGCACTTTGAAGAGCAAGCAATGCCGAACAAAACACGCTTCGCATAGGGCACACAATGAATGATTAATGAATGCATAAATCGCAATTGGTTACAAATATTGCGCGCGCGTTCCATAAAGTCGCATCACGAGCATTTATCGTGGGAGCATTTATCATGTGAGAAAAGATAGCAGATGAAGAGCGCTTATTGAAATTCAAGTCTTGCATCTCCGAATTCGGATGGAACAATACTCGAACTGCTCGACAATAACAATACCGAAATGGATGGGATGAATTGTTTGTAGTAGTTTAAATGACCATCTATTAGGCGTGCACATCTTCTCTTCGGTGTAAAATTTCATCCGTTTTTCAAACAAACATATAACCACTGATGGGCAGGTATAAATAGAACATTAACTATGAAGGACAAGGTGTGTTACGACCCTTACACACGAGTACAGTTTCCGAGAATTTCGAGAAATAGCCAACATCGGGCTGTAAAGTGGCAGCTTGTTATAAGCTGAAAGCACAGACAAGGTGCACAGCTTTAGACAGCTTTAATTAATATCTATAATTTTACTATTCAGAATCTCATTTAATCATATTTTATGATTATGAGTTTTCTATAAATATGTATAACCAGTTTATGGTGTGATGAAGAAGCATGAAAGTGACGATTTGATTTTGATTTTCATTTTGCGTTTACTAAGAATTTTACTCAAGTTTGTGATTGGATTTTCCAGGAATCCAATTGGCAGCTTTTCACATTTTTCAAATATCCTAATATTTTAATTTCGATAAGTAAAATATTTTGTTTGGCTCTTGCTTCTTGCTTATTTAGTTAGTTTATTCTATGTTCTTAAGCTTTTTATACTCTTTCAGCATACGTTGTAAGCTATTAGAAGCTTTCAACTACGCGCAATGAAAAACAGCAATTTATTAAAATTTATTATCCAACTTCATTCTTTCATTGAATAATTTACGCATTTTCCCCAGTTTTCTCCTTCTTATCTTACGATGATACATTCCAGCAGTTCCGCCGTGGCTTCTTCTTTTGCCATCGCCCATCATCGTGCATTTTTTATGAGTTAAACAACAACAGTAATAACACTGTAGCTGCATTAAAATTAACATTTTTATATTTGTTTTGTTCATAAATATATTAAATGGGAGTTATTTTAATAGCTATAAATAAAATAGATGCGACTTGGTGTGGTCTGGTCGGTGGTCGGTCTTCTTCATATCAATATCAGTATTGCGGCAACATGCATTACTTACTTGATTACTTCACATGATATCTATAATAGTTAATAGTTTATCGTTATGGAACGAGGACACAGGCTTGAAGCTGTTTATGTAGTATATTAAGCGCGCGATTCGAAAGAATCCAGCAATAAGCAATCGAGAATAAAGTGCAGTTTGTCATCGAATTGCGTCGTTTAATTATATAGAAATTAAACGTTTAATGCTTCTTATCTCATTTATAATTACTATTAAATTAATTTAAGATTAACTCAAGATATTTTATCCATAAAAGGAAAAAGGAAAATGTCGTTGACTGTTGACATTTCAATATTTAATGTTAGTACTGAAAACCATCCATAATAAATATTTAATTTTCTTTTTTTGGTATTTGGTATTGAAGCTATTTAATTTTTCTCGGTTTTAATTCTAACAGCTCCAGCCTTTCAGGGATAGAAGTAGCAATAAATAAATTTATAATAGCTTAAACATAAAGACTAATTAAATTTTTATTACCATTGCCCATTGCGTAAATACACTTATTAAATCTGCTATACGAAATAAAAGTCTGAAAGAAAATCATTTTCAATCTTCGGCCCTGCGCTGATGCCGGATGGCGACGATTGACGCAATTGGTTCTTGTTGATCGATTTACGTCCGCTGTTTTAAACATTTAAACATGTTTAGTATAGGACTAATCTAATTCTAATTTAAGATTTGGTAACTTAATTCCATTGCAGACATTTTCATTTTCTTTTGTTAGGATAGTAATAAAAATATGTTATGCTGGTTCGCGTAGTGTTGAATTGTGAAATTTGCTGTCGTTTCGGAATGGAATTGGTTGAAATTATGCATTCAGTGCACATTTGTATGAAACGGACCATCTACCTTGGCTTGGTTTGCCGCCACCGCCGAGACGCATGACGAATGTGATGATTTCACGTAGGTGTGTGTCATGTGTGTCACCTTGCAAACTGGGTTGGTTTCTTTGTGTCTTTCGCATACGAGCCGCGTGCGAACGTGAAAAATTATTTATATTTATGTCGACGTAAAACGCGCGTTGCGGACACAAACGGCGCATAAACTAAATTTTCCTTTCTTTACACGAGTGTACGTTTTGCTTTCAAACAATTCAAATTTAGGCCTAGACTATACATATGTATAGGGCTCATCGTTGCGGAAACCTAGAAAGAGAAACTTGGCACATTCATCATTTTCATAATGCAAACGCGGCGTGATGGACGTGAATCATGCGTAAACTATCAACAGAAACAGTTATTTGATTTTCAATCTTCTTCTTTGCGCATTTTGTATTTGCCATGCTTCTTATGAGATGCGCAATTTGAATTCAATTATATTTGTATTCACTTGCATGCATGGTGTATGAAGTGTCGCACTAATTATCAATTAGTAACGACATGCATATTCGATTCGTATTAATGATTGCTTACCGGTGCATGGCCATGTAACACCTCTAACAATACATTTACGACGACGCAAGCGACGGCGCAACGCGATTAACATTTAATAAGAATCAACAACGCTTAACAATCAATAACGTTGACTTCGCAACGTTGAGGCGTTAATAACAATTCTTGGGATATACCTATTGAAATGCTAGATGGCAAGACGACAATAATGATAAACACAATGCTTAGATATTTATTTAGTGACAACTTGTAATTTCAGTTAAAGAAATAAAATCAAGAAATACGGGGTGGTTAAAAAATTGGCAGAATATTTTTTTTTTAAATCCGTTTGTCTTATTTCTTGACTAATTAGTTGGATTCAATTTTAAATCAAATTGAAAATCCATTGTTAGAATTAAAGATTAAACTTTTAAGATTTAAATTTTGATTTTTCAATCTAGTTAGCTGTGAAACTTTTCCAAGAACTTTTCAAATTTTAATTTTTCAAGAAATGAGGAATATGTTTATCGTCAGTGTGCGATTTTAATTTTAAACTAATTGGTGTATTCTGGGTATGAAATGATGCAACTATGCAAAGTTTCAACCTTCAAACTTCACAGTTTAATAAATTATTAATGATTAAAATTTGAAAAATTGTTCACTGGATTGCAAAATAATAAGCTACTGAAATCATAAGTTTTCATGTACTTTCCAAAAATGCAATTAAAAAAATTTGCGAAATGACGAAATTTTGAATTGATGTGTTAATGTATAACAAAAACTCAAATATTATTGTATTTTCAACCAAAAAATGGTAATTAATTAAGTATAAGCTGTTTTAAAATTGCAAATGGAAAGGCGCAATTTTTGATTAATACAATAAGCATGATTTGAATTTATGAATCCCGCAAAGCTTAATAAATGATAACATTT
>JARJDT010021598.1:0-24347 GCA_030264655.1 Leptusa sp. GC000079 | reverse complement strand
GCCTCGGGAATAAATCTATCGGAAGACATCTGACCCACGAAACGGGACATCGTGTCTAAGTGTAATTACAACCGAACCGTTCCAACAATCACGGATTTCATCCAACCATCCCTGCCGCTATTACTTTATGGATTCCACCTGCGCGAGCCACATTTACTTTGCGAGAAAGCGTTAAAGTCGCCGTTCGACGACGATGATGATAAAAAAACGTCTAAAATAAACGAGCGACGACCACCATCTCGTTGTACCGTTATTAAAATCGGTTTTGATGGCTATATCGACCCCTTGCTTGCCCGCCCACCTTTTTGATACTTTTGATCCTTACACAGCGTGTCAGTCACGATGACGGATTGGTTAACCCTTAAAGAAAATATCTCCAAGTCGAATCTCTTCAATCGACGGGGCATTCGTGTCCGATTCTACCGTTCGCTGCTCGTATGTGCAAGCTCATACGAATAGTCATGCCAATTTAAAGGAAAGCAACGGAAAAGGAGGTTATTTTTGGCGAATTTCGTTACACCCGGTCACGTTTTGCGAACTGTACGCTCTTTGAATAAATTCGGTGATGCTGCCTGCATACAGGGTTCAATAACTCTCGCAGGATATTTTACCACACATGCACGCATTTGCCCACTTCATCATTCCGCAAACGAATACGGAATACGTGACTTGTTTCAAGTTTCAATGTTCGCTTCAAATTTGTGAAATGTGTAATGAAGATCGAGAACGAGATCAGAGCGCCACAGAATAACTTCTTCCTGAGTATTGTGCACATAATGACCTAGGTGTTTGTTTAGTATTTACGCTTTTATAATTATGAGAAGACGTTACCTAGTAGTCTTTATTCAATTTAGCGAATCCTTAATTGGGTGTAAATTGCCGCTTTTTCCACTTGTGCCCTCGGGTTATGCTCCTGAACCGCATAACAGAGGTAATAAGAATATACGATCGCTTATTATATTCGAAGCGAGAGGCATAGTCGCAAAGAACACGAAAAACTGAGCGAACCGTGCCTTCGATTATTTAAAAGTCTCGTTTGCGCTGCAGAATTTCCCTCCCGTACTCACATGTGAAATTAAAAAAGAATTACATTAACCGTAGAAGAGGACCGCGTGTAAGTCGAGGCGCTTTCGTGAACAAAGTGCCGTCCAGCCAATTTTATTTAATACATGCATAAATAACAAGAACGTCTGTCGTTCGCTTCAACAGTTCCCAACTGTACCGGAGCAAAACTGCGCCAAAAAGGACCCAGGGCACATTTTTGCGCTCCAACTCTCCGCAAAGTGATGTGATGCTCCTCTCGCCTCTGCACACCGTGTCATAACCCTTGCATTTTATAGCGCATCGTTGACCTCACTCGGCTCTGTAAAATATCAAAGTCGTCGTCTTCTTCGCTTTTTGTTATTGGCTGGATCGCTCGTTCCGATGCGTTGGAACAATGTATATGAGGTAATTTAACGAGCCCGAGTGATTCATTTCGATATGCAAACGCGTAAAATCCAATATTTGTTTATACTCGCTGCACTGGGTGCTCGGTGCCGAGATAATAAAAAAAATGTGCCGCGCACATTACAATGGTGAATCTACTCGCCTGCTTCACTAATAAACATGTCCAATAACACCGTGGTTCTTCTTGTAGTTCTCGTATAGCTTGTGCATATAGAGTACATGAATTTGGCCGCCCACAGTCCGTCGTAAAATAGCCACGTTCGATCTCAGGAACAATTCTGAATCTAAATTAAAAGTGCACAATTTTAATAAGAAAATGCAATTTCTTTTTAGCTTTATTTATGTTCCTTCAAGTGGAATTATTAAGTCTCACATTCCTTTCATTGTCAATAAGGCAATAATCGATAAGCCTGTACAAGTCGAAGGAAGACGTTTCATTGCGTGCATTTCATTAATGTCCTGCGTTCTATAAAATTGTGTTCGCTGGGGCCACCGCTGAGCTCATCGCCATCAACACTCCTCATCCAAGCCAGGCACTCGCTTCATTTTCCTACACCATCATCTCAAACTCGTGGAGCCTTGGAGATATCCTATCATCGGAACGCGCGCCTCTTAATATTATTGAACTGTTAAGTTATTTTATTTTAATTGCCTTATCGAAGCGCGCTCACTTATCATACAGCTTTGCATTGCCCAACCACAGCAAGGATACCAAAAGGAAGAATATATGATGCGAGCGCGCGAAAAAAATGTGTTAACACTTCACTTAACAACGTGACATCTAGACATCACCAAGCGTCTTCCTTTACACTTCACACTTGTTGTCTTGTTGGGACCAAGTTGGTGTAAGCAAGCACCGCGATACTGCGGAGAGTGGGCGCAAAATCATTTATTTTCTTTCGTTTCGTTCGTCTTTTCGGGTTGACGAGCGTGGATTTTTAATTCAAACATGTTTAACTCGTCTCGTTCGTTAATAAGGTGTAATAAATTTTTCGTGCCGATGGTGACATACGAAGTTTATGTAGGTCTTTTTCGTAACGTATTGAGCCTGTCTGCAGGCAATGACAACCGTTTATTGAGCCCAGGACGTATGAGTGATTACTCCCGTATATTCTCTCATTCCTCTTTGCTATAGGAAATGCTGGGTCGGCGTTTAAGTTAGTAGGTACGCACTCAACTCAACTTGTATCCGTATCTACTTTAACTTTCATGATTTATGCATATTAACGAATAAATCAGAATCTATGAAATTACGTTCACCATATACAGAATGTAGCAAGCAATTGGAACTATGTTGCTAACTAGCTTAAATAAATTAAAGCCAACACTTTCGTCGACTGAACGATTCCGTATATGTTGCTGTTCACCATCAGCGCATCTCTTTTATATCATCATAATTTAAAAACAAATATAAGTACGGCGCATATCTGTTTCAAATTTGTTGCTGCGTTACTTTTTGATAGTTATTCTAAAGTTTCCTTTCACTTGCGTCTTATGCTTTACTTACTCATGTCTTTAGGAATGATGTTACCGTCATCTTGAACTTATTGTTTGCAAAATAGTGGCTAGTTGCTTTCGCTAAGCAAAGTCGGGAGGTGTCGCCGTCCCGGAGTGCACTATTGATGGTTACATGCATCCATGCACGATGCCCGGAATGTAACCGTGGGCGATCTCAAACCGCCTCCATTACTGTAACAATCTCAGAGATTTGTCACCTAATTTATTCTATTCTTTGTTCTCGATTTCAACAAGTTGTAAACAATTTATATCCGTACCTTGCGCGCAACACTCTTGTGTTCACGCTCACCCAGCTTCTTTTCTTCTTGCATTCTTCGTTATGGACACTGAACGTTTTGTTGTTGCAGGCCATGGTATGCGCAGCCATGAAATGGACTGTGCATGAGAAATTGCACAATCATGATGTTATAATAACCATGAGACACATCATCTTCATCCACGATCAATAAAAAATATTAAATTAATTAAAGCACTTGCTCGCTGTTGATGACTTGTGATTTTTTAAATAATAAATCGGTAGCACGCGCACGCATCAAATTTAAAAACATTTACTCCTAAAAATCAGCTGCCATTTTAAAAACCAGGGTATTTAAATGTTTTCTCCTTGATAGATAATTCTATTAAGTACATAATTAAACATACATTTTCACAATTATTCTTTTTTGATGAGTTCGAGAGTTGGTGGTACTGACCATGAATACAGGCAGAACATAAAACGGTGTTTCTCCGAAGTGCATGGGATCTCGTAAATTTTCTGGCGTACACAAATAACTGCTAAGGACCTTGCTTATCTCCCATAATATATATTCATTTGAGTCATATAAAAACGCATTTATCAGATACTCGTTATATGCGCGCCCAAGACGACGACGATATCGTTTTTCTGAAATTCCTTTACCCACTTGTCGCTTGTTTTTTTTTTAAAGTTTTTCACATATACATGTGCGAGTACCTCACCATTGCCGTATTCGCATCCTTCCCTACGTCGAGCAGAATATCCATTGGTAATGGCACTGGCACTGCATTGCATTGCAATTCGTAAGAAACCGATAAACAGTAAAAATATTTATTGTATTGCATATCGGTTTGCTTGAATCATAGCTTGGAACCTTGGCAATGGATGACTTTATCGCACAATAAAGTTATAGCCTGAATGTGAAGAACCGGCGAGTTCATATCATATGTCAGACATAATTATAATTACATCCAGTGCAATGCAAAGATTCATAACTACATAACTTGCACTAATGCAAGTGTAGATAGGCAAAGACACATATCGTATACTTCCACGTCTTGTTTATGGCCTTTTTTATGTGCGCCTGTAGCTTTAAATGCGTTTTGCATCTTATTGCACGTTTAATTCAGAGCGAATCATGAAAGGACGACGGTTTTCCCTTCGCTCTTTAACAAATCAAGGTAACGAACTTATTCAAAACTTGTCGCTGAGTTAATTTGCAAAGGTAAATAGGAACTCTTGCAACTAGGTCCTGCGAGCTTCCGGAACTAACGTCTGTTTAATGTGCGAATGATGCAGTGCGCGCCGAATGCAGAATTAGTAAACGTCGTAATTAACGGAATTTCGGCTGGTTCATACCTTCGTCCTCGCTTGTCGACTGTGTTGACTGCTACCATGAAATCGAGTTGTTAATATTTGTTGTATGGAAGGAGTTATGCGTAGTACGACAAAAGGTATTCGAGTACAAAGGACCGTCCTTGTTCCTGAGCCTGAGACCGCCAACTCCATAAGTTTAACAATCACAAGTGGAAAATTGTTTGATCGCTATCAAGGGTGGACACAATGTGTGCCTGGTATATAAGTTTATCTACATTTGATATTCATATTGTTGATGCGCTATCAGCGGATCGAATCAAACAAGACTGCGCGACTAAGTGTGGAATGCATTGCTGAAGATCTCTTCGGTCGAGTGCATCTTCCCATTTCCATCCAGTCCAGCCGGTAGCCGATGTAATCATTGCTACTGATATCTTCTTGACTGCGGTGCCATACAACGAAGCAAGGAAGAAATATTCATAACACGCCCACAATTTCTTTATGAAGCATACGACATACATTTTTTCATCTTTTGATTGCTTGTTACTTTACCCAAAACGAGAATACTTAAACAAACTAATTGAAAAGAAGTGGAAGACATCTTGTTTCGGCCATATTTATGAAAAACAATAACGTATAATGGTAAATTAAAATTCAAAGCGTGATTAAATAAGTTGATAGTGCTAACAAGAAAAGGAAGTAATGAGTATTTGCTGTGTCATTGTTTTTATTAAGAGCGCTAAGTGAAGAGCTGATTTACGAGCGCCGATGAAGAGTTTAATATGGAAAAACGCGTTACGCACTATGGCAACCGAAGCCATCAGTCAATCTTCCAAAAATCCAATTCAACTTGTTACATGTTATATTGCGCATCGCATATTTTGCTTCTTTTGCTTCTTGGGTCGTTTTAACGAAAAGCATCTGAGACGTGCTGCATCTACTTAACGCTTGGTTATTACCATGCACCAAGACTTCCTGTTAGTTTATTCAATTATCTGCGTACACGCCACACATAATACAAAAACTGTTATTAATTTTTTTATATCGTTCACATACCTTGCTAAGACTCGTTGAATCATGGAACACCAAACAAGCAAGACACACACGTTAACATCGTACGTGCATATTATCAAATCATCAAAGATAAATGTTGAACGAGCAGACAAGCACATACAATCTTAACTAAGCTAAGCTAAGAAACTAACAAGGAAAATAAGAGAACAAGAGCAGGAAGTGTTGAATTAGTCAAAGGACGTGTTGAACTTTATTCATTCAGGGTGTAACCCAGAGTTCATTATTTGCGAGTTTTCTATAAGATCAGCTTGTATGTACAGAGGTTTATTGTAAACAAGTAACAAGTCGATTTTGATCATTTGTTCGTTCACACTATTATTGCCATTCTATTGCAACTCGCATCTCACAAGTCTATAAAGTAAAGGTAGATCGAAGTTAGCAATAATCTTTTGACTATTCTAACGGTACATCATTACTGTTTGTTTGTATTAAAATTATTCATCGCTCGTTCGTTATTCGTTTGGTTTTACCGGTTATAGTTTGAAGATGAAAGCGCGATTTATAATTTATACACGTGGCTGTTGGTGTTAAATCTTCGACATTTACTATCTCGCAGATGAGGAGGATCAGTTTGCGTCAAGAATTGTATTTATATTAACGCAGGGCAGGACTAGCAATAAAGAATTTAAGTCTAATATTTTATTTATCGATTGGATTATGTGATATCAAAAAGTACTAATTTTTCAAAAATTCCGTCAAATGATTGAATAAGAAAAGATTAATTCAATTCTGTAGATTTTGAAAATACGCATAAATTTTGCGTATATACCTTCCACAAGCAAATAGCCCATAGAGACATATACATTCATAAACTCCTTCTATGGTCTTATAAAATCTGCGTATGAGCGCAATAAGTTATGCGTTTTATTATCAATGTCGCTCGTAACAGTCGTAACAGCGATATGACATGTGAGAAACAAGATGCAGTAAATAACTGGCAGTAAACTTGCAGCCGTAATGCTCGAACTTTGAGCTTGAATGAAGCAAAAACCAACTTTGTAAACCCAAAGCAACGAAGAAATGCTCGGACACTTTATACGCGTTTGTGATAAAATGTAATCGTGTCAGCGAGTAGCAACTATGAACAGAGGAGGACAAATTTGTTACTTTTCACATTCAACTTATAAAGCTCGCTTGGCTTTGCTTTAAATGCATTGAGCATTTCCATTCCCTTTGAAGCGACAGCCAAGGATGCAAATAATTAAAAGATTGTAATTTATATTGTCGACTAATGAAGAAGTAACAGCGGGCGCGCGTACGATAAAATTGCATTAATAAAATTTGCTCCGGAGATAAAGTTAATCAGGCAAAATTAAACTTATCTCGTCTGCCATTAAAGAACGTAACTCACGAACTTCACAACTCAGCTGCAACTCCGCAACATATCAGCATACAAGTTAGATACCACTACATGCATGATGGTAACATGATGGCATGGTGGAAATTAGAAGTTGGCAGGACGGCTCGTGAATTCAGATGTCTTCACCGTGTATGTAATGAACCCAATTTATTTTATCTAGCACCATGAATTAAATGCACGAACTGTCTTCTCCCAGCTTCATTTCAGCATGGCTGGTATTGTTTGGAATGTAATATCAAACTCGTAAAAGTGAGGACCGTTCTCAAAAACATAAACATAAAAGTACATTTACACACTTTTTGGCACATAAACAAAGTTTATGTATTGACGAACATACCATCATAAAATCTTATTATCTACCATTTTATTTCGGTCAAGTGTTACATACATGTTACATGTTATAACGGTTCATATCACCGCAGTAAATAATGAACGAAACGTCGAAACCTCCCGTCCCGTCCGCATAAGTCGTTATGTCGAGCAAAATACAAAAGGACTTTTTGGCTCAATTAACCACTCAATATTTGCCCTCCACTGGACGAATGGTTTCTTGTGGTCTTGTTCTGAACTTGCGGCGGGTTCATGTGCATGCGGGACGCCAGAATTACTAATTAACAAGATTGTAAGTTGAAAATTCGAATGCATGAAGCGAAATTTTAAAATTATAAACCGAAATACTTAAATACCAATTCCAATGAATGATGACCCATGAGGGTGCTCCAATGTATTATTAAAAGTTATCCATTTTTGTAAACATAAGAAAGAGGGTCGAAGATTGCCCCAAGCAAATTTGTGGTTGCGTGCATGTTTTCGATACTGTTTTTTCCTCAAAGATTAATTACAATTAATATAAGAAGCAACTTGATGTGTAATTTTATTTCTTCAACGTTGTGGTAGAGTTAACTTCAGAGGTAAAAAGATTTGGTGTTGACATGCAAAGAAATTACTCCCAATTAAAAGGAATGTGGTGATGTTTGTACTTACTACTCTACTGCTCACTTTAGTGATGTTTTGTAGAAAAAGAACAACTGACTAAGTTAATCGCACACGTCAATTAATTAATTTCCAATCAAGGAATTTTAATGATTAGAGTGGCAAGATGAAGAAGTTCATTTTTTTAAGTCTACGATTTGTTACTTTTTATTGGACGTATTGGTTGGGCTATTGTACCAATTAGTAAAGAGACCGATGCTATCAGTGAATTCAATATAAGGCGCAACACATTATCATATACATTTACTGTTCTTTTGGCTGAAGAGACAGGACTAAATGTACAGTGTGTTCTTAATTTCTGGAACTTATAACTGTTGTGGTTTTGCGAAGTATATTGAATTTGGGAAAAGTGTGGACAATCTGTGTTTAAGATTTAGTTGTTCATGTGTAAGTTCAGTTCATTCGTTTTTCAAGTACTCATCAATCATTCTTTCAAAAACTCTTCGCACACTACTCCTCCTCTTTCTTGTGTGCCATGTACAATTGCTACACACATGCTTGAAAAAAGTGCGCGAACAACATAAATAAATAAGGACAACGACCCGTTCAAAACGAAACATTTATTTAAATAACGTTAATTTTGCGCTCATATTAGAAATTAAGGCCGCTACGCGCCGTTTGTATTTGTACATGAAGTTTTTTCATTAGGCACCAGTAGCAGGCATGTTCTAATCCTGGATCTTTCTTTCAATAGCTTTCAATAGGCCATTAGTGTTAGATTTCGATACGTATATTTCGATTGGTTCATTAATATCCTCTCGACGAGAATATATTAATAGGCATATTCTATAATTATAAACTTATAATGAATCCATTTATAATTTACTCGTAATATATTGTCCGCAATTAATATTATTGTATGTGGTGTGTAGCAATGGTCTTACGAAAAACATATCCACACATAATACAAATATAGTAAATAAACGTTCGTTTGTTAAATGTTAAACATTTTCAAGTTTCTTTCGCTGCTCGTCGTGAAGACATTACGTAAACACTTTTACTAAAGACGCATATAAAATTTATTGAGTTGATCGATCGACAGACCTCGATGTGTTCGATGTTCGACCGGTATCTAAATGGTTCAAGAACATTTCATTATCAAATAAATGAATCGTGAACGTATAAATTTCGTTGCAGGCCAGGCAAGATGCGGCATTTTAAGTATAAATATAAATGAAAAGAGTGCAATTAATTTGTGTTTTACAAAATTTTGACCATATATGGGACGCACGCCAACATCTTCTAAAATTCAAATCTTATCAGGGTAGGCAGTTTACAGACATTTATTTAAATTGAACGCATTATATCTTGACTCGTCTGCCGTCCTTTTAAATTCGATGCAAGGAAAAATGAAAATAATAAAACTGATGATGGCAACAACCAACGTTTTCTGTTTTCTTAATCAAACGATAATTGTGTTTCTTCGCATTCATGCACTCGTTATGCTTAACTCGCTGGGCATGAAAAATAATAGACATTTAAATATCTATTTACTACAATACGCGTTGCGCATTACGCTGTAAAGGATGGAACACATTGTCGACCGAAAACAGAAGGTTAAATTATCCAAAACGAAGCGTAACCGCATAATTTGTAACCGTGTGCGCGTCGCCCTCTCCGGATCTTGTTTCTATTGTGGGTGTTGTAACGCATTATTCCACACATTTTCTACGCTTGATACGCATATTTTTTGGTTCATACGCATAGGAATAGAATCGTAGACAAAAGGGCATTTTGACTTGCCCATGGGAACAACATTAAACTGTCCACTCTCCGCTATTATTATTCTATGAAGAGTATAATTATTACATTTTCTTGTCAACATCTTCACATACGTGGATACGATCGTTGTAATGCGTTTCTGGTTTTCTTGCAACAGTTAGATACACTTATAGATAGATATGTTGGAAAAGTTGGTTTTCTCATAAGATTTTTTCGTCGTTGCGGCTATAAGTCTTTCAGTACTTGAAGGTATATACTGACTGCAAGGCACACATACTTAATGATGGTACACCGAGGCTCTTGATAATCGGAGCTACCGTCTTGTTATATGCGAAGCCTGTTGGTAATTTCAACGTTTCTTAATGGTCGGTTATCAATTCAGGATGAAATATGTAACTGGTGATATGTCCAAGACCATGTAATATCTATATACATGGTAGAATATGCTTATAATTCGTCATAATCTAGAGCACATATGGTCGGGGCATTAAGAACAAACAAGACAAAGTATGGAAAAAGGTAATTAATAAACATGAAGACTTAACAACTAGCAGGTCTTGTCGATTTCATAAATATTTAGTTCGAAATTTGAGTTAAGTAGTGGAGCTATCTTGATGGTGGATGATTGCTGATGCGCTAAGCTACGGTGGATGAAAGAGTTGTCTATACATGGTGTTGATTCACCGACCTTAATTTCCGAAGGTTTATTAAATGGTGGAACATGCGGTATGCGGGCCGTTAGTTTCAGCATACGAGGTAAGGAGTCGGCCATCAACATATTTCTATACACCTCGGTAACATACGTTATACATATATGTTTTATCCTCATATATTAAGTGGCTAAGTACACATGTCACGAGTCGAGGCCCGTGGGCCAATGAAAGAACTAAAGAACACCCATGACGGGACGGGAGAGAAGAGTCGGTGAAACAATGCAAACGATTGGAATATGGCGTTCGGCTTTTATGTATCACATACATATACTTATTTTCTGTGCATGCATTAATTACAAGTTTCGAGAAGTTTTAATTACCCACTACTACTACTTGTCGCAATGTTACACGGGTACTACCCATATCTATTTTATACACATGTCTATACAAGAGAAACACGTAGAAGCGCTCTAAGAAAACAAACAGACAAATAAGCAAACACAAACGTCAAAAGGGAAAATTATGCCGTATGCTAAACGATTTTGATAAATGTCGGCGTTTACGTAATCGTCCACATCCTGAATGTTGCGTTGCATGCGTCGTGTTCGTGGATGCCCTGACACTGTTTCGTATTAAACAAACACACGCATAATCAGATAACGTCGACTATCGGGATCGGCTAATGTTCGTAATGGTGATAATATTTTATAACGAAGGATTGACGTCGAAAATAATGCGAAGTAAACCTATCAGCAATTAATCTAAATTGATGTGGACGAACACAATTCCAATAATAGATCGACTGCTTCAATATCTACTTTTCTGATGTTTCTTTTCTTCGCGTCCATGTACTCAACTTCTGAGATACTAAAGCATAACAACAAGCAGCTACTTTGCCCGATCGCTAGTGCTATTCTGTCTGCGATGAAGCTAGTCAATGATTACACATTAAGCAACCATGTTGGGAAGTCAATAAAGTTTATTACCATACGTCGATAAATCTAGGCTACTCTCCACGGTAAGTAAATATTGTTGTCGAAGCGCACACACAAGGCGTATGCCAATAACCGTCCTGTTGCTTGGCCGTATATTTAGGCACTCAGGCTTTTCAAAGAACAACGGAGCTCAACAAACAGGATCGCCAATTGCGGCAGAATGTTGATGTTGTTAAATCATTGTTTTGCAAGTAAAACGAGTCTTTATAATAATAATCATATGATGAAAGTCAGGCATACACACAAATTCAATATGCGTGCATGATGTGTACATAACAAACATTTCGTTTATATGAACAAGAACGAACATCGAATGCCGTTGGTTGCGCGTGAGAGTTAATGAAGGGTTGGCCCAGCCCAAAGTGTGTCCGATGAAATGTTAATAGTTCATGGCATCGGAGCCATTATTTTAATTGGGGATTGGTAATTACAACGTCTGGCAAGAAGGTAATTGCACCTTAAACAAACACACGAACGATGAGAAAATCGACTTCGAAACCAAACCATTCAGCCAACCGAAGAGGATCAACAATCATCCTTCGAACCAAACGCACGCACTTAGCTTTGTATAGATTGCAGGCTCAAATCTGTCAGTGTTTATAAAAGCTGATGGTTTATAAATAGTTGGTCGTATTGGTTTTATCCTTGGACTGTATGCTGTATGATAGGTACTTAAGGCTTTTGGTCAAATTGCAAGGCTTTATCCTTCTCACTTCAATCACAAAATTGCCAACATTTTGAAAACTAAATAGTTGGAGCAACATTTCTTAACTTTTTCACAAAATCACAAGTCCTCAATCACAGTTATATTCAATTGAATAGAAGTTTTTAGATTTTATAAAGTCCAGGCATTCTTGGTCTTGGTATTTGATTTTTCCAGGTTGCCTAAAAAATTTCCCGTCTTGAAATTCAATATTATTGCAATAAATTGTCACATAATGTAAGTACAGTAAACCAAGAGCAAGAGATGCCAATTAGAGATTGATATACGATGAACAGCGCACAAAAGTGCACTCTTTAATGGAATTAAATTATCATTTTAAATCGTCGTATTCTATATTCTTTAGATCTTCGGTTTGCTCGTTGAAATATAGTTGCACGAGCTTTCAATTTTTTATCAAACAGCGTTGTCTCATGCTAGGTGCACTTGCGGGGTCTTGGCACTGGCACTGCAACAATAACGCGGATTATCCTGGACGTGCCGTATAATCGGGAACTTTATAGAGGAGTCGTTCGCGTTTCGTGACTCGCTCCACATGGCGAAAGATGTTCGTGGCGGACTGGTGGCTAGCAGTCAGCACGCATGACTTTCTTTCGGCCAACTTCGTGCGCGATTTCTTTATCCTGTTGGTCTTTTGTTCCAGCAGCAGCCTGGCAAATACAAATAATCGTATTCTGTGCAGAGTTTCATTTTGTGCTTTTCTTTGCAGTTCGCAATGGCTACTCCTGCGTACCAGTGGCATTGGCCGAAGGACTCGACATCAAACTGAACGCGGCCGTCAAGAAAGTCGAATACAATCAGCGCGGCGTTGAAGTCACCGTCTACAATTCGAAGAACCCGCAGGTCCTTAATACCTATCACGGTAAGTGTTTTCCTATGGCCGCGCTGTGTGGCGATGCGTTTTTCATAGGCATCACGCGATCGCTAAAACATCTATTATGGCAACTTTCAACTTTATCTTGTTAGCGTCATCGGCGTGTGTGTGTTGCTTGTTTGAACGTACATACACATCGTGTGATGCTATTGTTTGTTTATTTAGCGCAAGGCTGTTATTAAAAGCCATGTCTTCCTGTAATTAATTATTCATAAGTGGGTTTTAATTAGACTCACGACGTTAAAATTCGACAAGCATGTCTTGTTCAACTTAGAAGTCTCTTGGTCTTCGTCTTGGCCGTTTCACTATTTCGCTCGCTAGATGCATGGCAACAGTTTGTTGCGGTATATTTGCGCAGGAAGTTATAAATAAACACTTTGCGTCTTGTTGTTTATTTTGTATTGTACAAACAATATGCTTGTTAGATATACTTAGAAGGAGGAGGGTCGTCACGGCTAGTACCATTGGAGGTTTCTTATCAAAATATTGATAATGATATACGCGTCGAGCTACCAATTAGAATATCATTCGAAACGGAACGAATGGGAACCGTGAATGTTATCTTTAAACGGAGGAGAAAGAAAAATTCTTTCGAGAAAAAACTAGTTTTAAAAATTCAATTCAACATTTTCACCTCCATCGACATTCTATCTGCACCGGCTCCGGCTGTTACATCTACAAATTCCATGAATATTTCGAATAATCCAATCGAAAACGAATAAATGTTACAACAAACAAAATTATTGAAAATGTCTGCAGTGTTCTGTTTAAAAAGAAGCAATTCACATTAATTACTTTTACGGTCCATAATCTTAATGAATTCGCTAATGGTTAGTAGTTTTCAATTTATACGAATGTCCCTCGGTGCAAAGAAGTTGAGCTTGTTCTTCTCGAGTCATGTAATGTACAGAATCGAGTTTTGTTGATGCGCTTGTAGCACACGTGCATATTCGAGTCTTATGCAAATGCGAGTTGTCCGTTGGCAGACAAATAAGTGTATACGCGATCTAGTTTATTATAAGGTATCCTGATCGTGTCGGTGGAATTGATCTTTGAGTTAAACGGCTTCTTTCTTAATGATTGCAATTGTACTAGACCAGCACTGACTTTAATTGGTCGGCTAAGATGTACACAAATTTATTACAATCATACATTTAATGCGTGCGTATAATATTGCGAGGACATTTTTCGCATTTTATTTGTGCTTATTAATGAGTATTGCTTTTTATCTCGATAGCTGATGTGGTTTTGTGCACGCTACCGTTGGGCGTTCTCAAATTAGCAGCTGCATCATCAAGCACACAAGTAAACACGGTGCAATTTTCGCCCCCATTACCCGACTGGAAAACCTCAGCAATCCAACGCTTAGGTTTCGGCAACCTGAACAAAGTGGTCCTCTGCTTCGAGCGCATCTTCTGGAACCCACAGGCGAATTTGTTCGGTCACGTTGGCAGCACCACAGCCAGCCGCGGCGAATTGTTCTTGTTTTGGAATCTCTACAAGGCACCCGTCTTGCTAGCACTGGTAGCTGGTGAAGCTGCTGCCATCATGGAGAACGTAACCGACGACGTCATCGTTGGAAGGTGAGATGAGTGTGCATAATTCGAAGCACGCATCAATCGAGATATAATAAACGATGCACTAAACGCATTAACTGATATACTAACTCAATCATGCTTTCTGGTTCTGATTTCAGATGCATTGCTGTATTGCGTGGCATTTTTGGCCAGTCGGGTGTACCGCAGCCGAAAGAAACAGTGGTAACTCGCTGGCGAGCGGATCCGTGGTCGCGGGGTTCGTACAGCTTCGTCGCTGTTGGAAGTTCGGGCAGTGATTACGATTTATTAGCTTCCCCAGTGATACCGCCGAATAATAACATTTCGAATGCGGCACCTTCAGGTCCAGCGCGCGTGTTTTTCGCTGGTGAGCACACCATTCGAAATTATCCAGCGACTGTGCACGGCGCTTTCTTGAGCGGCCTGAGGGAAGCCAGCCGGATTGCAGATCAAATCATTGGGAATCCATGCTTGCCGGTACCAGCTGAATAGTTATTTAGCCGCGTCCAAGATTCCAATTAACACGTAAACATGTTTAATTTAAGTGCCATTAGTCATTGACAAAACTAATTGACATAATTTAATGCATTCCACTGTATCTCATCGGAACTGAGTAGATGCTACTCAATATTTGTAATTGTTAGTTTTAAGTTTTGATTGCTGAAATAAATAAACGTTCGTTCTTTTTCCCATTCGAATTATTTATTACCGATTTAGATTGGAGCAGTTAATCAGGCCTACTATCTACAGTCGAATCTTTATTTTATTGATAAATTGGATTAGATAGATGTGGAAATGCGTTTTTTTATTAATATCTCTTCGTTTGTGACTTATAAATATTACAGGAAGCAATTTTGTTTTTATATCATCTTCACCAACGGTAACAGTCGTTGATACTACAATGGTTCGTAATTTTTCAAGAGGCTCTTGCCTTCCAACGTTTCTCGGTCTTCGAGCAGTTGCTATTTTAAAACAACGGGATCCACCAGACATGAATCAAAACCTTTCAATATGCTAATGTTGGCGGGCCAAGAACATCAATCATTGCGACACTGACATGACAAATCACCGGACAGACTCCCTCCAGTCCGACCGCGGTCGGCTTCTCTCTGAAAGCTCTCGGTACGCGGCGTTCAAATAAATCGAAACCTATTTAAAAAATCCTTACAATACGACCTCTTCAGATCATCACCAGGATGGCGATGGAACCAGCATCATTAGTACGATGCCCTTTTGGTGTGTGGACATCGCGAGCATTGCCAGGATTCTGGAAAATGTTTATGTGCCGGTGCGTTAAGTAGCAGTCATCAGCATTTTTCTCGAATTTCGAGAGGACCACGTCGGCATACAGCAAGCCAGCAGCGAATGCATAAAATATTTGCCCCGTTTGCATACATTTATGTATTTTTTGGTATTCGTTTATAATTAAATTCAGGGTTGCAATTTAAATTCATTCGGTTTGCATGGTGTATGAAGCGTAAGCCGGCATGAGATGTTTCGTGCGCGCGGATGGATAAATGGGATGACTTTCGGCTTTAACAAATCACGGAATTTCGATGGACGAAATTACGTTTTTAAAATTTAAATGGACTTTACAAACAAGTTCTCTCGCTCTGTCTTTCTGCATTTTTTCCAGCTCTTGAATCTATAAACACAACGTAAATACGCCGACTCGGAGAGCGCGTGTGTATGCTAAACAAGTTCCACAAACCAATCCGTCAACGAGAAATAATGAAACGTCAGGCTCGAGTTTTCAACCAACTCTCTCGATCTTCTTTCTCTCCACTCTCCAGCACTTCATATGCATACACAAACGCATACTAATGAGCTGGCCATTCCTTTGCATTTGCATTCGAACGCACCGCAACAGGCCAAGCCGCAAGGACCTCTTCGATGTTCAATTCAAACGTGTGCTCGCCATACAAGTGCAGCCAAAGGATTTTGAAAGAATGTCTGCATATTGAGTGTGCAAATTTTACTAAATACTAAATATTGATGTTGGTTTTGTACATTTCGATAACTATTTATTATAAAACTGAGTCTAATAAAAAAGGACTCTTGCCTCCTGCTAAGCCTAGGAGGGTTGCCCTATATAATTTGCCACTATTAAGACGTCAGGAGCGAGGGTAACATAACGAGGACTATAAACTAGACTCGTCGTCCAGCCAACAAGAAATAAATCAGGTGCCGATCGCTCTTAACAACTCATCGATCCACGCCGACTAATCGTTGTTGTTGTGTGTAAAGTGCTTCACATTGGATTGGAGATGAGTTAAGTTAAGTGAGGCTCAACTAGAATATAAAATAAAAACGTTGATTAAAATTTTAATCGGCCTATTAATCTCAAGTTTGGTGATCACGCCCATTTTGGCGAACCGAGCCAACTTGATTAACTCCGAAATATTTTAATTAATTATTATTTATTGAACGCAAGCAAGCGGCTTATATTTACGAGTATTTATTCTAAAACGTTAGCATTAACCAAATAAAGACGAAAGCGCAGCGACGATGATGCTATAGTTAGTTAGTCTTGTTCATTTCTAATAAAACGAATTCGTTCAGCCCGCTTTAATAGTAATCGCTGTGAAAATATAAATCTAAGACGTGCGTTTCCTATAAAAAAAGTTAACATCATAATTTATGTTATAGCTATAGGCTAATTATATATGATGGAACGGAGAGCTCGTTTGTTGAAATATGAAATAACTCGGTTTATCTGAACACTGATCCAAGCTTTGTTATTAGCGGACGGGAGAGAGCCCGAGTCTTACTCTTACTCTATACCATGCAGTCTCATCTTTGAAACAACATCACAAACATAAGCGCTCTTAAGCAAAGAAACCAACAACAACAACAACGAGAAACTATGAGACGATGAGGAATATTTCGATGTCGACTCCACCGACTTTCGGGCCAGCTTCTCGTCTCGTTGCCGTGAAGCTGAGGATGAGGATCTCGTGAGATCTCCATATGACCTTGCGGCGCGGCGCGGTGCGAAGAGTTCAAGTTCAGACTGATATGTGTGTAGGAACAAGGCACATCGGAAACACTAAGAGAGGCAAAACCGCACCAACATATTTACACACAGGAATCAGGATATTGAGTTCATGTCTATAATACGATGCTGAACGCCAAGTATGGTCTTCGCTCTTTGCGCCGATAAGCGATCGACCGTTTCTGTTGCAATTTAGACTAAATGCGTGTAAATTAACAAATAGAATTTCTCCTAAACAACCAAATAATTAGCTGGACCCGTATAAGTCATACGAGGACGAGCACAGCATCATCCTATACGCTACACTCATGTCTGAAATTGATTGATGAAAGGCATTTTTTATATTAAATGCGCACTCAAATTTAGTTACGCCTGTCGATGAAAATTGATTTAAATTAAAAGAATTGCGCAAACTGACATGTACGGCCTTATGGGCTGTGTTTTAACAAATCTTTCAGTTCAGACTTTACCGTTTTTCAGGTTTTTTTTTGCTTGCGTCAAGCAATTTATTATTCAGTGCGTGTACTTAATGAGTTGCGTATTTGTATTCGTATTGGCGCAAACAACAAAAAATATCTATAGGAAAGTCGTTGACATATGTGAAATGTGCGTCTCATGTTAATTAAAGTAAATTTAATGCCGTTGATTTGAAATAAATCCCCTTTTATATTGCTTTGGCACTAAGTTTATCTGTTAAGCCGTTGCATGATAAGAATCAGGAAATTAAATATTTGCCAAAGTGCGTAGGAAAAATCCGAAATGGCGTTGGCAAATTATCACTTTTAAAGTCCTGGCGGATTAAGGCGCATGACATTAATAAATGTGCTAATTAATAGTTTCTTTAATTGCCTATTTAGTTAATGAATTCCGCTACCACATCAATTCGTATGCTTTCCACTTTTGGACAATTTAACATTTTATGTTGATTTAAACCTGTTACTTTGCTTTACATAGGTAAGTTGATTATCCTAACTGGTAATGCAGGACATTAATCGAAATGTTTATTTCTTACTGCTTCCAAGAATTATTTTCTTTAATTTGCTGTTTAATTCAATTGCTCGCCTAGAAAATAAATGTAGTTAAAGGGCTTTGTTTACTAACTACGTAGAAGTTCTTGTTTATGAAGCAAAATCAATTAAAACGTGCCATGTAATTTTATTATCCTAGTTATCCTTGTTGGCTCTTTTGATGAAGTATAAACTTTTTAAACTTTTGAACAAACTATGGACATCTGTGTTCAGATAACATAAAGTTTTACCATAGCGGCCTCTCATAGCAGTTGCTTCGAACCATCGGCTTGCTAGTAAATGTGGTAGAGCGGTTTCCAGGCGCTTCGAATTGCCGCGAGTTGAATTTCTTTTATTCTTGAATTTTGAAACTCTTTCTTAGGTTTTTACCTGGAGGTACCGGTAGTACTAATAATTTAAAAGCTTGTTAAAAACGTTTTTCTTTTTTATGCTTTCTGCTCGGCCCGCTTCCAGACTCCTTCTTATACAAATTAATATGCAAAAAGGAAAATGCACATTTTCCGTCCGGGAAAGCCGCAATATTAGCTCGTTTTACCTGAAATCCCCTTGTTTCTTATATTCATTTTGTGTAATAATAAAAAAAGATGAGAAGAGAAAAGCGCGGTGCGCCCTCAGCGCATAACATAACTACGATGCTCGGTGAAGGCGCCGGGCAGAATAAACCAGGGATGAAAATGAGAAACAAATTAAGTTCATCATTTCCTTTTGCACCCACAAGGAAATTACGTAATTTACATACAACGCTCTTACATAATTTCAACTTGTGTGTACACTTTTATACAATGAAAACAAAACAAACAACAAAATCATCAAAGCGAAATATGTTTTCGTATTTTATTACTCAGACTCCGACAAACAAAAATTTATATATTTTGGAATATATTAGGCAGAAAAATTTGCTTAAATCTTCGTACCGTCATTAGCACGAGTTTAGGATGAAAAACATTAATCGCATTTTTTGCGTAATCTTGCACGCGCAGCCTTGCACGCGAAACAAGAGCGCGATTAGAAAATCTGAGAACGTCGCCAAATTGCCGCCGCTAATGCGAACGTGATTTTAATGCACAAGAACAACGAGGCTTAAATGTGCGAAGATTCACTCGTCATCGGTACAACAAAGCGCGGTTAATGTATAACCAGAAAGCAAGAATCTAATTTCAGGGATGTTTCCAGAATTTCGATTATCAGCGCTTGTTCATCTCATGTAGGTACAAAGTGTTTCGGGATGAATTAAAATGTGTTTAAATGTAATCCACCAGAAGTAGGTGACATTTGGTTTCGTGAAGTGCTTGCTTAGTAAAATAGGAAAATCGTTTTGCATACGTGTATTTCCGGCACACACGTTCGAGTTTCATTTCGACAATTAGGAACAATTAGACCTCGAGTTGAGGAGTTGGCGCACTCTATGCCGCTGGTAACTGGAGAAGTTGTCTCCGATGCGAAACTTGTTAATGGAATAATTAAATGTGAAGACGTATGTAAGTTGTGCATGTTGCATGCTGACTTCGAAGTTGATGTTAATGTTGATGAGAACGCAGCGCTCAAGTTTTAAGAGCTTTTCAAATGTGTCGCATCCGCATCGCAAGTAGAAGTACATTAATTATTAACACGACACGGATAGTCGACGTAATGCGACAGATAGTCATGTAAAATGTATTTAGTGCATTGTTGATTGCTTTTTGCCAGGGTTCAACGAGTAACGACAAAAAATGCAATTAATTATTTCCGCACGCAGTTTGTCGCTTTCGAAAAAGCGGAAATCGAGTGAAGAGCAACAACTAACGCGTCTGTTATTAAATAGTAAAGGCAACCAGCTTAGTTATTGCGATGTACAATGGGAGTTGGGAGAAATATATTCGTAGATTAAGGAAAGTTACTCGGGGAAAGTTTACCGAACGTCGCACATTGTGCGCCCAACATATACAAATATATTCTGAGAACAGGAGAGGTGCGCTTTGATTTTCTGCGGGTACAAAAGGACGAATTAACTTTAGAGACCAGATCAGTTATTTTAATATTAATGATTTTTCACATCTGCGCTTCAATTTGAATAAATAATGTACATTTAAAAGTTTTGAAAAATGTGTAAAATTTTGGGCGAAAATTAATTTTCGTCCTGGAAAGGCAATTGTCCTGAAATAAAATCCTTCTTCTGTATAATGTAGTGTTAGATGCGATAGAGAAACTTCAAGACTTCGCTACATGTTCCAGGCTTACACAAGCAAAGCTCAAAGCATAGCAATCTTATGACGGAAAATGTTGGAGAAGATAAACGAGTAGCAGAAAGCAGTAATTTTCATTAATTCTATTACCCGTCCGCGCGTTATGTATCCACAGCACACAACAACGACCACTTTACATATACCACTGCTACTTACGCTTCTAGTCCTTGCACACCGATTTACAACGGGCATTACGTCGGTTTCTATATTAGTCGGTGCGGTGCGGCTTCATTCTCATTCACAATTTCAGAAAGCAAGCAACTCTCGAGAAGATTTATTCACAAATGAAATGCTGATTGATAAATGGACCGCTATCAGTGCGCTTCGCGCTACGATGCGTGGTTAACAGTCGACCGGCTTATTTGTTTACATTTACCGGTTTACATGCGAATATTACAGTTTGTGCATTGCATAGCAGCCAGGATACTCCAGCCAAGTGATGTAATACAGTCATACCTGCATTTAACAATGTGGAAATGTAAATGCATGATATGTTGTTGTTTGTACGCACATCATCCAAAGAGGCAAAGCCAGCGTAAACAGAAAGCGAGAATATGAACTCGATCGCGACCTGTAATTATTATAACGAGCCGCCAATGATGGATTCCTGCATGTTTATCAGCGTTGGCTTTACGGATATCCATCAAGCTTAAATAATTTTCTAACATTATGGTAATATTTATGACGTGCTGACCTGTGCGGCACTTCCAGCTTTCGTAAACTCTTTGAACTTAAACTTGCGCTCCTCGAGGAAAAAATTAAGGAAAGCCAACTATTTATTTACATATAGACTACGTTGTAAACACGACCTATTTGATGATAGTAATGTTGGTGTGGAAATCATTTTAATGACTTTAATTACAATTAATACCTATGCAGTTGTTTTTGCTTTTACCTGTAGCAATAGCACTGCAACATTGTTACATCGGGCACAAGTTAAAGGCTAAAAGACGAAAGGACCCGCTAGTGGTTGGCGGTGGTTTGTAAACTACGGTGGCTCATATTTATTCATAACGCGACGCGCGCTCAACTCGACTATTTTAATTATGTACTAAATTACTCTGCACGTGTAACACCTATACAAACTTGTTTTTTTTGGGTTGTTTGATGTTGGGCCCTTTCTTATTTGTTGTTGTATCGGTGTAATAATTAAGTCTTATCCTCATGTTGTCAGCTTATTTCTAAACATCCTGTACAAATATGTGTACGAAAATAACTACATACTAATAGCATTGCAGTGAAATGGAGCAACAGTGTTTCACATTTCGTTTGCTCAAATGGGTTTTACCGTTTGTATAATTCAGAACTCCGAAACTCAGAAGAGAAGGATTCTATATGTATATGTTCTCAGTGCCTTTCCCATTGTGTTATGTATGTACAACGTGCAATGTGGACAAAACAGAAAGTCTAATTGTCTGACCATTTGTCCGACGACAAATTAACTCCGCTAATAAATAACCATGTGGGGACTGTTTTTATTGTCCTTTATACGTTTTATGCGTTTGTACCAGAACTAGGACTACATAGTCCTTCCACTGTTCCAGTACATCTACGGTTATAGGCGAACATCTCGTTCGTTGCGCTCGTCGACAAATAGTTGTTTTATTTATGGATTCTAGGGTTGTAAATCTTCCAAGTTTTTTCCGAAACTGAGTGAGATATAGAAAGAACGCAAAGCCACTATTCAGCCGCGCAAACATTGCTAACTGCGTGAAACTTGATTCCTTACAGTAAACAATTACAAATCGTCGACGCAAACAATCTGCAGACATTTTGGCTATGTCGATGTTTGAGGTTTTTCTGGTTTCCGCTGTCCGTTCCGTTGTCTGTGCACTGATGGCGCAGACTTGCTGGTTTGGATCCTGCTCGAGAGAAGAACAAGTCAGGAACACATTGCAAATATGTCCATGACATGTGGTAAAAGTACAAGCGTCGAGGATGAAAGCCGAACGGACGACGACGACATCGTGTCGACGTCAAGACGATGTTTGAAGCAAACGGTGGCAGACACAAGCCATCCGGTTGTATGTCACGTACATATTGCGAAAACCATGCACATCGTCCGCCACTCATTCCACACACTTTTCGACTATTCGCGGGAAAGCGAAAAATGTAAAGGCGAAAGGCTGAACGTGGAGGAACGTGGCATGACGTACGTTTTGCTCAAAACCGTAACCCAGATTTCAAATAATCATAAATAATACAAGAAGCACCGAAAAGTGTCTGAAATAAGTGGCGTGCAGAAGGCGCCGTGGCGGAAATTCGTTGCTTCGTTCGTTTGCTTTATACAAAATTTTCCATGCTAAACCATCATCAATGCTGTGCTCGGAAATATTTCGAAACCGCGCGCGCTTTGAATCATTAATATGCTTCGAAAAGTTTCGCGCTCACCTAACCGACATCATATTGTTATTGTACAGGAACCAGAACCAACTGTCTAATTATTTTAACAAATTATTTACCATTTGAAATTTACTAAATAATCGATTAAGCTCCAGAGAGTGCTTTGTGCATCATCAATAATCATAATTTTAGTTCAACTTAATCCACCAATTTTAGTTGTTGCGTTGCATTGGCCTAATTAAGATTAATGACTAAAAACGTGGAAGATTTGATTTTTGAAAATGTAAAAGAGTTGTTTATTCCAAGGGCCCGCCGAAGGAAGAAAAGTGGGGCAAGAAAGCAAGAGGCCAAACGTTATAAATCTAAGTTTACTCCACAATCTGTTTCGTTTGGGAGCCGCCACCGCTTCGGCCACTGGTACCGCAGCCGCCAGTAGATATTCGCCGGTTAGTTTTGCGCCCGGTCGATAGATTAAAGGATGCAGCACTAATCTGAGCCGACGGCGGGCCAAAACTTCTGCTGCTGTTTGGACATCAGTGGTCACGGCTCACCGCCCCCGAGCAGCGTTGCTCTTAATAACCGCCGCGCTGCTTAACACACCGCCCATCTCAGCCGTGCGCTTTGTAATTCATCTCTTCTCCCTGTTTCCTATTCTATTCTCACTATCTTTATGTATTCCTCGGACAAAAACAGTGAATTGAGCCACAAAATCTATAGCTTTATGATTTGATATTCAATTTTAATTGAAATTCACATAAAAGGGGATGAAATTCTGTAATCGAGTATAAATCTATTTTAATTATTGAAACTATACTAACTATAATAATTTCTTAAATTGTTAATAACTGAAATTTTAGAGAATTGTTTTGTGCGGTTGTGCAATTATATTTACCGTGGATTTATACGATAAGCACAAAGAGTTATTCGAATCGTGTTTATGGTCGAATAAAAAATAGCAATAAAGTAAATGGGGCACTTTGTAGATATACATTTCTATCAGAAACTCGACCTATAAAAAAATATTTTATTTCGATATCAGTTCGATTTCTATGATTTCAAGTATCAAATAAAACAAAATGCATCATGCAGACGTTTATTTCCTATTTCCTATAAGGGTAGTTAGTTAAATGCTGATTAAACATATATATGTTACTTTTAAGCATTTCTATAACTTTGTCTGATGTGCTTTTCATCAGGATTACATATTCATATCTATTGCGACCATTCAACTAATAGAACTATTCAAATAGCAATTCAAAGCTGCACCATTCTCATCACCGCAAATGTATGTG